>OX411311.1:17075162-17186366 GCA_948150685.1 Rhaphigaster nebulosa
AAAAACGTTGTTTTGTATTAAAACAAATGAAACTTTGCTCGTGGCCACAGGGGATAGATTCAGGAAATAGCGTCTGACATTGAAGAGATTAAAAATGACAGATAAGCATGTTCGTTTTGTTGTTTGATTACGTATAATTGAATGAAGATTTCTATAAAAAATCATTTATTTCTCCATGTATTTGATGAGATTAATAAATACGCCATGCAGATCATAGAACATTACAACATTTGAGGTCCAGTTGTATCCTCCATTAATCTTCACCAAGGTTGGCTTGGTCAGGTTAGATCCGTTTTGATTTCTAGTATTTTAGTCTGACATGGATATTCATTTCACCAGATATATGGAATGCCTCTGTAGGCAGATTATTTCATAAAGCTAGTATTCAACAATATGGTTTAATGGTATCACAGTTCTGATATCTCAATTTTGTGAAACCTTGACAGGTTTGTGATTAACTTTTGAATTATAAAACATTTGCTGCAATTTTCCAAAAATGAACTAGCTAATAATATAGCTAATCAATCTTTATCTTTTTAAAACCAGTGCTATATAATAGCTCGTTTAAAGCCTGGTAGAAGTGTCCAGTTTTCAACTTGTGGTATTCTTGGGAGATGGTGTGGTGAGCACTGTATTACAACCAATTTATTCTATGTCTCATTTTCTTAGGGTTGAGTGGACATCACAAGGGAACGTCAAAGTACCCTATCAAAGCCCACCAATTGTCTGTCAAGAGAAAATTTAGTATACTATGCCAGAATTTGAAAATGGGTTCCTTTAGCATAAGAAACCAGATCTCTCACTAATACACAACCTTGCTCACCTACTATTTTTAAATATTTTTATATTATTATCCAAGTTCAGTATATGAATTAATGAAAACACGATTTAATTGAAAGTTTTTTCAGCCTAATAATACTATTATAACTTTTACATCCATATCTCCACTTTCAGGACCATGTTGTGCTGGAGTTGTGGGTTTAACGATGCCGAGGTACTGTCTATTTGGCGACACAGTAAATACAGCTTCCAGGATGGAATCATCAGGTAATTTTGGATTTTAATTTATTAAGTTATTTTAAGTTATCAAGATCAATAAAAATTATTAAAGTAATAATAAAATTCCATAACAGGATCTGCATGGAGGATACATATATCTGATGCAACAAAGAATAAGTTGGAGGAATCAGGTGGTTACCATATCGAATGCCGAGGACAGACGGAACTAAAAGGGAAAGGAAAAGTAATGACTTATTGGCTTCTCGGCAAAGTTGGTTTCGACAAGCAGTTGCCTACACCTCCCCCTATTAGGTTCTTTAATTCAAGCCATTACTTTACTTTATCTAAAAGCATATTTCTATTGATTTATTAGTAATTGATTTTTTTGTTTTTTTCCATTAATTCACAAAGGGAGAGCCATGGGTAAGACATTTTAAATACAATTAATGAATTTAGAACCCAAAATTAGATCATTATTATTAAACTTAATGACTATATCTACAATCCTGAATAATGAGAATATGATATAAAATAAACTTGTAAATTAACTGTCATTAACCTATTGGAAGCAGAACAATAGCAGTAATATATAAAACAGCCACAGAGCCATATTCTTTTCTGATCCCTCAGAATATTGTTAGAAAAAAATTGGCAATTAAGAGTATGAACTAGTGGTTTTAGAGTTCATAATGAACAGATGTGAATCTATTTCAGGGAAGTTTTGAATCAAAATCAATGAATAATTGTTTTGTGTTATACAGGATGGGACAGAGAAGCAGTGTGTTTTTAAAATAATCATAAAATCTGTAATTTTTGCTGTAAAAAAAAGTTAATTGTTAAAATTACAGTTGTTGGAACTGTAATTGATTCCAGTTATTTCTTGTAAGAGGAGTATACTTAGTAAGGTCCATAAGTTTCTGGTCTGCCCTCGTCCCCATACTTTAAGCAGGCTGAGATTTGCACGCCATGCATGTCTATGCCTGCACATTCGATACCCATCACCAGCACTTCCTGAGTCCTGTCATTCCATATCTAACCTTGAAGGAAGGTTAAAACCTGTGAGTTTTAACAATGTTCAAGATCGAATACTGTGCGGTTATTAAATTCTTATGTGAAGAGGGCCTTACTCCTGCACAAATTAAATTAAAACAAATTAAAGAGATCATGGATGGTGTGTATAGGGAGTCCTCCCACTCGTATTACGCTATAAAAGAATGGGCAAAATTATTTAAATTAAGGAGTGAAAGTCTGGATGACGACACGCGTCCTAGTCGCCCACTGGAAGCTGTCACTTCTGAAACAATTCAACTTGCAGAAGCTGAATTGCTGTCTGATCGGAGGCTGAAGACCAAAGAAATAGCAGCAAGATTAAGGCTTTCAAAAACAAGTGTTCTGAGGATCATTAAAGAACATTTGCATATAAGGTGAGTGCAAGATGGGTTCCAAAAATTCTTTCAGCTGCTAAAAAAGAGGAATGTGTTCACTCTTACAATGAATTTTTATGTGGGTATAATGCTGACTTGGATTCAATTGTAACTGGGGATGAGACAATGGTTCTATACTATGACCCACTCAGCAAAAGGGAGTTCATGGAATGGAGAAGGGCAGGAGAAGCACCTCCTCTAAAGTCAAAAGTCACGCAGTCGACAAAAAACATAATGACCACCATTTTTTGGGATTGTAAAGGAATACTGCTGATTGATTTTAATGAAAAGAACACCACAGTGAATGCCAAGTATTACGTGCAGCCCTACTTCACCGCCTACAAGACGCCAACAAAGAAAAAAGGCGGGGAATAGTTGAGCAGAGGAGTTCGGCTTCTTCACGACAATGCTCCTGTACAAACGGCATTGATTTCCAAGGCTGTTGTGAAGGAATGCAGATTCCAAGAAATCTCCCATCCCCTCTACAGCCCAGACTTGGCCCCTAGCGACGTCTACCTTTTCTTAAAGTTAAAATCTGACCTTTGTGGGAAGAAGATTTAACATCAACAAAGAGGTCCAAGCAGCGGAGAATGAATAATTTTCTAACAAAGAAGAAAATTTTTTTTTTTATATTATAGAAATGTTGCCTAAGTGTTATATTAAGTGTGTAGAACTTAGAGGAGAATATATTGAAAAACAATAACACCAGTTTTTTCTTTCACGTTTCCTTCTTCCTCAGGCCAGAAACTTACTTATGGACCTCTCAACGTATCTACAGCTATTCTCAAGGTACCCAATCAATTTCTAATGAGTTAAAACACAATCAAGCATTTCTGAGCAAAGCTTTCCCATTTTCTATTTTATAGGTGAAATATAGAGCTAATTAAATTATGAATTGAAACAACAAATTTCTAATTAGCTTTATTAGTTATTTAATCTTGCTAATAAATGCTGGTAGTTCAGATTACCAAAACAGCTACCACTACTAAGGACATAAGGTCCATATATTTTTTTTTTTTTCGATTAAATTTACTTTAATTTAAGATTAATTCCCTTAGGATAAACAAAATAAGCACATTGTTTTTTAACAGAAAACAGATCTAGAGAAGAAAAAAAAAGTGGAATCCATTGATACCATGATATAAAAAAAATACTTAATTTCAGTATATTTCATTATTTCTGGTCTTTACAGTGGGAGAAGGTTGAACTGAAGTGAATACTGAAATGTATTTAATAATTGATTTTTAAGTAGAAGTGTTAGGAAAAAACCAATCAATCTTGTCAAAGCCCAATAATTTTTAGTCAAGAGAAAATTTAATGTGCAATATGTTAAATTGTTTTCATTCATAAGTTAATATAATATACAAATTATGTGTTTCATACAGGTTAGATGAACAACTGGTCTTAACTGGAAGAACTGGAATAATGCCTGAAAAACTAGAGAGTGAAGAAGACGTATCAATGGATTTGCCAAAAGATATTACAAACCAGATCACCAAACCTCAAGGACTTGCCAGACCAAAGCCTGTTTATCAGCTATCATTGGATGCTGGTCTTCTAGCAGCAAGTGGTGAAGAGAAAAAAGAAAGCCATAGGTGGAGGGCGCAGAGACAGATGACATTTGATGCCAATGATGATACAAAATCAGAGCAGAAGAAAACGTCCGATTTAAAGAGCATTGAATCATGTAGCTCACGATCAAGTTTGTTGACGCCATTTTCAGTTTCTGAAATAAGTGTTGATCGAGGAGTTTCGTTCATCAAGCCAAGTCGCAGCACGCAAAATTTAAGTCCTAAATTGAAGAAAATAATAGATGAAAATGACTTAAGCTCTCAATATAACCAGTATAAGTGTCTCTCACCCAATGACAGCACCCACTCAATGAAAAGTTTGAGATTCTTAAAGCGCCAATTTAGTATGGACAAAGAAGAAGCATCAGAAAGTAAGGCAGTCCGACTATTCAAACAGAACTCAGCGGGTGCAGCTAACGACCTCGGTAGGATTGATGAAGTGCCATTAAGCACTGTGTCGTCGCCACAGTTCAGTAGAAACTCAAACTACAAGCACAGGACAATTCCAGCAAATCTGTCATCAGAATCACTGAATTAATGCAATAATTATTGGACCATTTCATAAGTACGTACCTAGCAGTATTACGGTTTTACTTTTTATTAATAAATTTTTACTTAAAACAGTGGTTCTCAGCCTTTTTCAGTACTTAGCCTCTCTTAAAAGACTCTAGTCCCCTTTAGAATCCCATGGTTCCTTAAAGTAGGATTATAACTTTTTAATATCAATTATACTCACTTATAAAATTGTTTCAGCAATAAACTCAGTCTATAATTGTTCGAATTTTCAATAACTTAATAAAAAAATTTATCTTCAAGTAGTTTCACCAAATTATTGTAGGTTATAAAAAAGTAACATTTCAGAAATAATAAAGAAAATAATACTGAACAACATTCCTTAGAACGTAAACATTTTGAGGATAAGAAACATGGAGCAGAAAGTGTGTACTACATCTACAAAAACCTGTACCACTGCAACCCACTTAGGGTCTTGGCTTCAGTACTTGATAAGGATACACTGTTTCTTGATTAACAGTAATACTAGGAGATGGTGTGGTCAGTATCCACATTCAATGGCCAGGTTTTTCCTCTACATAATAAATAAAAGACTTCAAAATAATAGAAATAATTATCTAAATAATAATATAAATATGTACATTCATGACAATGAAAATATACTGATTTTTCTTATATTTAGGTGAAATATCTTCTTTGGGGGGAAAATCGTTGTTCGATTTATAGAAATTTTATTCGATATGCAGTTTTTTTTTTTTTAAGGATGATCCAAAGTTTCAAAAAGAATAAAAAGACGTATTTCTATACAATATTAATGATATTATTATAAAGAAATAATCTTTTTTTTTTTTGTATACTCAACAAGAAGTCTTCTTTTTATTCTTATATAGATAATCCTGTAATATCGAGCCATAATTAAAAAAAATAACATTAAATACATGGAAGATCAAAGGTACTTCCATCTATATAATCCTTCTCACATTCTCATGACCTCCTTGAACTTGGTTCCTGTTTAGATTTTAGACTTTGCCCCTTTAAAAAAGGCTATGGTTCATCATTGAGAACCACTGATTTAAATAATCATTATATAAGTTTAATGTTAAAGTTGATTATGTGTGTAAGAACAGTTTGTGTTGTTAAATTATCGATTATTTGCTCACTTGATTTATTGTTAAACTTATTTCATGGTAATCAAATATAAATCTTAAAATAAAACAAAAAGATATACACCAAGCACATTTAATAACTATGTACATATTAAATAGTGAAATTTAGATACTAGATGAATAGTTTACTTATTACTTAAAGGTGATATAATAATTTCTATTTCCTTATATAAATAATTCAAGTGTCTTTCAAATGAAACTAAGAATTAAATATTAACTTTTATTGATTTTGTTAATAACAGAATTAATTCTGAGAAAATTGTAAATATCTAATATGTACTATTTTATTATATAAATATGTGTTTCTTATTTTTTTGGTGTTTTTATCTTTTTAAAATTATTTATTTATTTTTAAAGAAATAATTAGAAAATTTTGTAAATAATATTAAGAATCTAACTGATACAATACATCATAGCACAAATTAAGAAGATATGGAAGTAGTGTAAAAGAAGTAAAGTTAAAAGAAACCAAAAATATATGAAATAGGTAAAAAAATATTTATTTTTTGTTTTTAGAAAACATGATAATTAGCAACTTGGTCAGTTATTAAGAAGATTTAAATATCAGCTGATTTTTTTGTGAAAATTTTGTGTAGGTATATCCCAGAGATATTTACTCTCCGACTTGATATAAATATATGTAGTCAAATACAACCAATTCTCATGGTATAATGATTAATTTTAGTTGTTTTTATTATTTTGAAGAAATTTTCAAGAAGTCTGTTTATGAATTACGAGAAATCTGTTCACTAAAAATGTTGTTATGTGTTACATATATTACTGTTAACTTTTATAAATTTTGAAAAAGATCAATTATTTATTAATACAAGGTTTAATAAGATAAACATCATTCCAAAATAGTTTGTAGACTTTTTTTTTCTTTTATTTATTTTTTCAAGAAATTATTTACGATTTTTTAATTCTGATTTTATTAAAAATCGTCTCAAGAATTTTCATTGAATTCTATGGAATAGTATAAGAAAATAAATGTTTTGCAAGAATTTTTGCAGCAGATAAAAACATGATTTCTAATATCATATTTTAAATTATCTCTTTCTGGCAATAATTAATAAACCAATTTTACTAACTAATCGAAATGTATTTGTTTAATAATATATCCTCTGTTCTATTGCCTACCACCCATTACAGATCAGAGGAAGAAAAACAAATCTGTGGAAGGCATTTTAAATATCATGATTATGAAAACAATTTTTATTTTGTTTTTTTAGAAATGTGTTATCCTATGGTGATGGATCAACTGGGTGAAAAAGTTTGAAAGTAATGGAGTTTTGGCCCAAGAATTTTTAACCGTTTATAAGGCAGAATTTTCCCATGAAATAAAAAAAATAAATAAAAAAAAAATCATTCAATTAATTCATATTAAATTCAACTAACATAGCTTTAATTGGTTTTAAGCATATATAAATATATGTGGAATCGCTTTTCTGCATTGGCAGCTATATTTTTCAGTGCCCTCTTGGGGACATTTTCATTTTAATAATTACCTGCCAATCAAATTGAAATATGTCACCAAAATCATAGAAAAATTAAAAATCTATCCAGAAAAAATAAATTTTATTATTACTAAATAAAAAAGTGGAATGACAGGAAATGAAAAGACCGATTATTTTATTTACAATTTCATTTAAATTTAAATTTAAATAATAATTTAAATAAATTTTATTTCATTTAAAATTTCATAAATTCTGATACAATAGGAATAACTAAATTGATATATTTTATTACTATAAAATAAATTGACTAAATAATACAATAAATAATTACTAAAATAAAAGCATACCTATATGCATTTAAAAAATTTAATTGAATAGGAAAAATTATTTTTTATTTTGTTTCATTCCCGGAGTTTTATTTTAAAATTATGCTAAAATTCTATACCAAAAATCAAGGGTAAAAACCTAACCATATCAGAAGAAATTAGTTTCGAAACGTTGGACAGTGATTGGTTGCTAATCATAAATGGTTGCTAAACTTGATCATTTCCCCAATATTATCTCAGCAACAAAATATTTTAAAAATATTTTCATCAAATTTGTTTTGCAGAACCTTCTAGAATAATAGTATCGAAATTTCTATTGATGAAAATATATAGGTAAAATACAAAAAATTAAAAAATCTCAGAAAAGATGTTTAAAAACAATTTGGATGTTAATGGATACTGGAAGGATAGCTTACCACTATTGTGAATAACCCTCACCACCTATCGGGACTACCGCCATCTAGTTTTCTTTTATGACAAGAAAACCGATTTTAGGTGAAACAAGTTCTGCTATATTACATTTGTGTCTCATATGAAATTGGTGGTAATTATATTTGCCAAATAAAAGGGTTGATTGATCCCATATATTCTGATTAGGTTTATTCATATATATATATATATATATATATATATATATATATATATATATATATATATATATATTTTTTTTTTATTTGGTCTGGATAAATTTTCTTCAAAAACAAAACTGACTATTTTAGTGGTAATACTATTAAAAAATGACCCAAAAATTCCATCTCAATCCTGAAAAAGAGCCTCTCTCTCTTCTAAATATCTATCAACTTCTTGTACCCTTCATTGGTTTGCCCCCACTTTGATACAGATGCCTTGTGAGCTTAATTGGTTATTTTATATGATTGATTAAAGGGGTCCCCAGATGCTCTCATATCTATTGCCAGTATGCTGAGTAAGTGTACTTCATTCTGGATTTATATGGCATTAGCTCATTGATGCTATTCAGTTTCGATTAAAAACGTCCTAATATTCTTGATAACATGCAGAAAATCCTTTATCATTTTTTACTTCTTTTTTTTTTAAATATTCTATCCTATTCTGTTAATAGCACATTGTCTTGCCAAAAATACTACTCATTCCTTCCCTCCTCAACTATCAATGTCATACAAAAAAAAAAATGGTGTTTTGAATTATTAATAAATGAATATAATAAATAGATCTATAATATCAAAACATCCCACAAACTGATATTTCTTGTAACAAAAACTGA
Organism: Rhaphigaster nebulosa; assembly: GCA_948150685.1. Lineage (NCBI taxonomy): Eukaryota > Metazoa > Arthropoda > Insecta > Hemiptera > Pentatomidae > Rhaphigaster > Rhaphigaster nebulosa. The sequence continues at coordinate 17,083,859 of OX411311.1, forward strand.
TATGTTTGTATTTATTAAACTTTTCTTATTTAAATATCTGTTGATTTTTACTATGAGTTTCTGGCTGGGAGATAGCATTTGGATACATAAACTTTTGTATTACATAAACAGGAAAATATATCAGGGTAATAAGAACGATAATTTTATTTGTAAAGCGCCTTTTGTGCAAAAAACAAGAGCACATCTCATAAGGCTAACTTCGTGGCAATAAAGTAGTATTGAATGTATTAAAATTAGATCTTCCATTACTTTTGTTGTCTCTTAATGTACATATGAAAAACTATATATTTTAAGTATTTTGTAAATATTTGTTGTTTCATTAGGGAAAACAATGTTTTCACTCATTTCATATTCTAAATTATTTCATTTATAACAGAATTCCTAAGATTTATTTTATTTTTTTTCATTAGAAACTATTAATGTTGAAAGAAAGAAGCCAGCCTTTTAAAGCAACAGAGTTTGTATGAAAAATAATTATTAAAAAAAAAATAGATATTACATTTGATTATATGTATATGGGTGCCTTGATTGGCTGGCTAGATTGATATATGTATATATATCGCGTGATGTAAAAAAGGAGAGGATCTTTATAAAGACAATCTTTGGAGATGTTTGTTACAATTTGTATAAGTAGGTTTAAGTTTGTGTAACATCTGTAACAATAAATATTCCTGTACAGAAGTTAATTAACATTTCTTGAATGAACCTGTTATTCTTATTTTTTTATCTTTCTTATTTTTTTTTCCTTACCTTATTTTTAAAACTTGCTAATTTATTTATACATATCATATTGTCCCTCAAAAAGCAAAATATCTAATGGGAAAAAAAAATTATGGAAAGTGAGCTGTATAGAGAGGATACCACAACTTGGTTTGGGATAACAGCAGAGCAGCAGAGGCAGACTGTAGGCAATAGCTCTCAAACGGATTGAAGCTTCTGTCTAGTCTCACTCATTTTTTGATATCAGTTCCTCATGGAAGTCGAAAAACCAGATATAAATAAAACAAAAAAAGACATCGCTGTAGTACATGCAAAAAAATAGTGAGTAACAAGATAGACAAACATGGACTGTGCAAAGAAGAATAGTATAGACAAGGTAACAGATAAATATTAATTTACTATTTATTAATTTTACTAAAACACTGCTTATTATTGGACATTTGGATGTGAAATTTAAGATAATTTATTTATTGATTTATCACCTAATATTCTAATAGATCTGTCTCTGTATCAAATAGTCCTATTTCTGTTCACATGGTTATACCAAGTGAATAATATTATTTTCCCAAAGTAATAATAATATCCATGGAAACAGATAGTCATATTATACATTCCATCCTTCCTTCCTTCTTTCCCCTTCCCCTCTGAAATGTAAAAGAAATAAAGCCATCTTAAAAACTATAAAGGAATAAGCCAATAATAATAATCTCATTCTTGTCTAAAAGTAAAAGCCCCTTTTCATGTTGTAATGATAGATCTACAAACAACTCGTACTCAATGATTTTGGAACTGACTGGCAGATAGCATTTCGCTACCCTTCACTAACATTGGATAAAGAGTTATTTTGGATACACTTATATATTTAATATCTTATTATCATATTAATTATCTACGATTAAATGAATACATAATATAAATAAATAAAGCTAAAATAATTGGAACGTGGTCCTCAGATGGCATATTCGCAGCAAAAAAAAGCTAAAATAAATATTTTAATTCGTTTGCATTGCCTGAATTGGTGAAACTTTGATCAGCTAGTTATTAACTACAAATTGAGTAAAGACTTTTGTTTTGAAATCTTCCACAAATAACAATAAAAATTATAACATTATCCTAATATGTATTGAATAATTGGTTGATTTCTACTAAAATTAAAAATAAAATCATTATTGCATATGCTAACCATACTAATGATTTGGTATGCTTGAAGGACCATTTTTGTAAACTTTTGGAAAAAAAAAAATTCCAGTGGACAATAGTCGATCCCTTACAATCAAGAAACTCTGGCTCAACATGTAAATGGTCGCAGGAGTACCTCATAATATGAATAAATGAGCTGGATCTCCTAGGCATCAAAACTAGTGAAATCTTAATTTTGATAAAAATATGACTGATGAATTTCAAGCATAAACCCATTCTAATAATCTATCAGGTTTTCATCAACACTTTTAGTCTCTTTATTGATTATTATACTAAGTTGCAAAAAAAGTAACCCATGCAATAAAAGTGTTCGTCTATTCATATTTTTATTTTAAAGACACTTTTTAGCTCCAAAACTAAGAAAAAAGTATCCACTTTGGGAATTATAAAACCAAAAAGATCGATAATTAGATTAAAGTTAGTTAGCAGATATTCTATAAATAAAATATTTAAAGTTGTCCAGAAATATCAGGTTTAAATTATTGCACTAATAAACTTTATATATATATATATATATATATATATATATATATATATATATATATATATATATATATATATATATATAAACAAACTTGTAATGTTATTTTTTTTACAAGTATTGACAAATTAGTCAAAAGAGCATAATGAAAGTATGCTCAATATACCTATAGTTAATTTTTGGGCATTTAGCTACATAAGTATAAGAATTAAGAAATCCTTATTAGAAGTATCAAAGGAAATAAATAGAAAAATAATAATAAGACTATATTTTAAAAAATCCTAAAATAAACAGAGGGGTTGTTTTTTCCATTTGTAAAATAAATGTATAAGATATAAAAAACAATATTTATATTATTTCGTTATTAAGAGAGTCTAATTTATCATCTTCTAACGAGAATGAAACGTCTTTAATTTTCTATTTTACCAATGTTTCAAGATTTATTCATCTCGTAATTAGGCTAAATACCTAAATTTAATACATCTTTAATACATCAGTTTTCTTTAATAATTATGAAATAATAAGATGTTTATAATATTATAAACATATTAAAATGTGAAAGATGGATTACTGTTAAGAATTACCAGTTATTTTTTGTTGTTTTTTACTTTATTTTTACATCCACACCCGTCTAAAGCAACAGCTAAAGTTGAATTACGTAATTTTCATTTATTTCAGTTATTTTTTGTTGTTTTTTACTTTATTTTTACATCCACACCCGTCTAAAGCAACAGCTAAAGTTGAATTATGTAATTTTCATTTATTTCATGAAAACTTTAGTAATAATAAAATTTTTGAAGATAAATAAAATAAGAAAAAGAAAAGAAAGATAATGAATGAGGCATAACAAAAAAAAACAATAAATGTACCTGAGCTCATACATACTATTTTTCTCTTATTTGATATTATCCATTTCAAAAGATTCTTTGATCATACCTACACCAAAAAAAGAATTAAATAACTCACATATCAGTCAACCAGGCATTGATCTCCTACTACTCCTTGGGGAAAGCGGGCTGCGTCCCAGGGCTGCCAGGTCCTGTGGCCCTCAAGGGACTGGGGTGGTCACTCCTGGGGACACAATGTTTTTCTTATTTATTTGCATATTGTGAAATTCAATACTTCATATTTGGAAATCAAAATTGTTTCACATTAGAGTAAAGTTAGAAATTATGAAAACTGCCGGAAAGAATGGGCATTATTCACTGAAATTTGATTATATGCATTAATAATTAGTATTAGTATTGAGATTTATATATAATATTGATTTAGAATTATATAAGAATTACTAGAGTATTTATCGATAGTTAAGGTCGACAAAAGGTATTTTGTTTTGTTTTTAAATTGAACTTGGAATGTCTTACAATAGATTTAAATAATAGATGTCCTGAATAATATCTCCACATCCATTCAGTTTTTAGAATCACTGGTTGAAAAAAAATTTACCCAAATCTAAAAAACTCAAATATAGTAAGCTTTTCAAACAAACCTGCCCTTTTACCATGGCGGGAAACCCTTGCAAAAGTGAATCGATCTACCTTTAATAAGTCTTATCGATTTATCCAGACTGTTCCAAGTTGTTATATCGTAATTTATATATTGGAAATAATATCCTAAAACTTATAACTCTAAAATTATTTAAAACACTTTTACAATCAAATTAAACAGATAACTACGCCAAAAATCATAAATTTTATAATACATCGTTGGCTTGAAAGACTCCTACAATATGAAAAAGTCGAATTTTACTACTGAAGCCTTTGTAGCTTCCCTAATTAGGTTTATTATTGTCCCTAACTCACTTTAAAACATCAAGTCGGACATTTTCTTAGTCAATACTATTTAACTTGTTTTCAAAAAAAAAGGTTAATCTTTATTTTTACTCGACCACGAATCGTAAATTTAATTGTGGCAACTTTTCATAAATAACTAAAATAAATTGTTATTGCGGTAAATACTGAAACTAAAAATCTGACATTTTTTTACGAATGAAATGTACACGAATGACAGATTTCCAAGCAAAAAAAAGGAAAAACAAAAAATTTCGTATTGTGGTGCTCTTGGTTATGATAAAAAACGCTTATAATTAGTATCTGAAACTAAATCTTTACGCTTTAATAAACACAACTGGATTTTCCATTTTTACCACGAAGAGGGCAATACCCTTTCCGCAAGATTAGGAGACTTCATGCTTATAAAAACTTTCACTGGTTTCGATAAACTTATTTAAAACAAAACTCCGTCTGGGCCCATAACCTTATGCTATTTATAACTCTTTTCCTGGCTATAACGCTCTTTTTCCTCGGTCCCGGTCCCAGTTGGTGGTTTTCCTGTGAAACTTTATTCGTAATAACGATCCGATTTCTCGGTTATAACGCTCCAAATGGATTTTTTCTTTAATTTTTTTTACATTATAACGTTTTATTTTGTAAATATGATTGAAGTTTTGACCACAGTACCGGAAGCAAATAGTAAAGCGGTAAGAAATAGGGTTGGAACATCGAAAGGAAAATATCAATATTCGATATATCGCAAAACCAAATACCGATATCCATCGATAATCGCTAGACAAATATCGATATTTCGAAAGGAAATGGATGAAAAAGCAAATAAAGTGCATCAAATGAGTATTATTAAATACAATTAATATTATAAACTGTGAAGAAGGTTTTAAAATAATATAATGATTATTATTTATAAAACAATATTTTTATTAGTCATGAATCATTATAAAAAAAGATAAAAAGAATTATACTTCAAAGAAAAAAAAAATTATAACATATTTTTATTTTGAAGACTTTTGGCCATATTTGATATATTATAGTCTAGAAGTTTTTCAATAATAAAACCTTCAAACTTCTCAATTTTTTATTTATCTTATAACTCTTCCGACTATATTGTGCATTCTCAAAATATTTATCTAAAAGCATGTAATTTATTTGATATACGTCTCAGTACCATCATCATTTATATAAATCATCAATTTTTCTTTATATAGGATTAATCAACATTATTTGTATGTAAATCTTATCTACTAATTATTATTTGGTAATTAAATATTGTTTATTGTTATATTTACTGGTAAAACTCCAAGAATGATAACCCCAACATGGAGGACATGTAGATTTTTAGGACCTGGATGATCTTAAAAATCTAGACCTCCACCATTTAGGGGTTATGATTCGGGAGTTTTACCGAATAAAGGAAATTGTTAAAATAAAATACACTAGAATCTCGATAATTCATATGGTCAAGGGTTCGAAAGGTAAATATGAATTATCGAGATATCCAAAGTATTGAGATTTCCAATAATCGGCGGTAAAACATAGGAAATAACAAGATTAATACAAAATTGTAAACCGACCGAAATTCATAAAAACGATTCCTCTCTCACTCACTTCTCCTCTTGAAAAGATTAAGAGTTAACCAGATTTTTTATTTGGAAATTCGAATTATAAGGCGTTTACATTACTTGGAAGAAGAAAATAAATACGAATTATCGGAGGAACCGGATTGCTGTGTTTTTATACGAAATAAAGGGAGACTTTCAAGAGACCAGAAAATCTATACGAATTACTGGAATATGAATTGCCGAGATTCTACTGTAATATAGTTTAGCATATGGTGTGATCGATATATCGTTGTAAAATATCGATATCATCGATATATCGGATGTTAAGATATCGATATAATATATCGGTTTTCCAACTCCGATATATCGAATATCGATATTTTCCTTTTGATGTTCCAACCCTAATTCCAACCCTAGTAAGAAACAACAGTCTAATCATTTTCACGAACGTAGATTTTGTTTGGACGGAATGTTTCCATGGATTGAAAGTTTGTTAGTTTTTGGATAATGGATCCGATTTTTGCCTCAGTTGCTTTGACTTCACGTTTAAGAAAACATGTCACAAAAACCGTTTTCTAATAAAGACAAAAATTATTTAATTAAAGAGTTCGACAATTCTAATTTAAATTAAAAATATTTTGTGGCGTCTAAAAATATGAAATGAAGAAGAGGAAAAGTATGGAACGGAATCAGTAGAAACGAAAGATGATTTGAACGGGTTACAGACGATTCGCACTTATTTTTCGTGCTTTGCCCAAGTGCAAGACGAAACTTCTGAACTAATAAATAAATCAGAAAAATTCTGTTTTAAAAAATACTTTACGTTACATTAAGGGAGAAAAAATCTATAGTTACTTTAAATCAGGAACATCAAAAATGTAAATTTAAATGAATTTTATATATTTGTTGTTTAAATAAATTAAAACAACTTTTTTTAGTTTTTATTATTTCCCGGTTATAGCGTTTTCTCGATTATAGCTCTATTTTATTCTGGGCCCTATGGGGGTGTAACGGTAAAGGGTATTATTGGTAAGTACCCAAATGGGAGGCTCAAGTTAAAACCTGTCAGGAGTTCTAACATTTTATAGATGGCTCTGTCAGATTGACTCCACTTGATTAATGCATCTTGAGCAAGACCATTTAGTTGCAATAAAGCGGAATCTAATAAAAATTAAAAAAATATTAATAAACAAGCAATGTGATTAGCGAGTTATTATTTAAATAATTGTATATTAATGTCAGTTAAAATTTGAATAGGCGGAAATATATAAATAAAGCATTAAGCATATAAAAGAACAATAGGTATTTACATATTCATGATTATAAAAATTTTCATATAATCCCTTTGATAATGATGTTTGAAATATATTTATGTTTAATGATAATGAAAATAATGATGTTTGGCACCACAAAGATTAACAGTTTTTTTTTATTTTTATTTTGGCCAGACATGTTATTACTACATAATATGGTAATGCACTTCATGTCTTGTTTCTTTCTATAGTCTCTTAAACTGCTTCAAGAAAAATTCCAGTTTCATATACTTTGATTGGATGAAAATTAGTGAGTCTTACAATTTTCAACAATGCAGTGAATATTGAGATATTGGAAGAATATTTTATTTATTTTTAGATCACAACTCTGGCCTATTTTGTCCAAACCTTCCAATAATTTTACTATAAGCAGCTTTTCCAACTTTGCTATTTAGATCGCCCATGAATATTATTTCTTTTCTCTGAGGAATTTTCTCGATAGAATCCTCCACTGCTTACCAAAATGTATCCTTTTCACCATCAGAACTGCTGTCAGTTGGAGAATATGCTCCTGTTAACGATAGATTATAATTATACAACTGTATATATTGCAAATAATTGTAATGATTAGTTATATTTCGTTTAATTAAGTTTATTTAGTTATCTTGAAAATGTTTATTGGTTTTTGGAAGAAATTTATTTGGCACATAGTGTTGTGCCAATATTGGTTGTGCTAATATAATATTGGTTGTGCGCGATTTAATTTAATTGCTTTAAACAAGTGCTCATGTGCTCATGTACTAATGTTACTAGTAACAGAACGATTGGCCGGCGATGGACTGAGGATCTTCCTTTTTCTCTTAATTATACTACTACTATCTTATCATATTGTTCGTTCGGTACTTAAACTTGACTGCTCTCACTAAAAAGTATTAGTAAAGAAAAAACTAGCTTAGAACGCATGAGGCACCTTCTAATATCAAACGATGCATGGACCCTCAGACATTGTAAATCTGAAGCTAACTCAGAAATGAAAAAAAATGACTCAGATCCCTTTAAACAATCAAAGGGTTCAAATATGTGGTCATTCCAACTTGATCTTATGGCACCACGTATTATAAGTCATACAAAAAAAGATGGGACAGACTAAGCATAAACATAATTAAATATACTGTTCTCGGAATAGCAAGAATCCCATTCTATTTTATGGTATTCCTACCCAAACAAGGTAAAAATAGATTAGTTTTTTTGATGGATCAGTAGATTTTACATTAAAGTTTCTGAAATTCAACGCAGATTAATAAAAAGATAAAAAAAAAAATACAATCACTTCAGTGGTCTACAGAATAAATACTAAAATTTCAAATCTAAAAATTGGGATGTTTTGGTTTCTGTTATTATTGGTTTCGGGAGAGTTATTTTGTACTTCCTTCTATTGTTCTAGGTGTTTTGTTTGTATTTTGTTCCGATCAGACCGTCCCTTGCTTGGAGTTCACCCATCCTTTTACCAGAGCTTGTCTCGGTCTGATCGCAACGCTTTTACTCAATTTAAATTATCGGAGGAGCACGACTCCTTTTCTTCCCTGGATTCCTGGGGAAGAAGTACGAGCAAGAGACGGCGACATAACAAGTTCCTCAGACTCTGGCGTGACCCCGCAATCTCTAGATCTGCTAGAGTAAATCAACCCTATCGCGCTAATGGTTTCTCCCTACACAGATCCTGGCCTGATAGGAGGGCTGCTGCTAGAGTTCTGGTCTATAGATCATGGAGTCGAGAATTAGATAGCAGCTCAAGGGTCTTTGTTAACCGAGGAATCTGTTATTGATATTTTAGTAATGACAAGAAAATTGTAAAGTCACCAGAGTATTTTGGTTGCTCCTTAATTGTACAATTCATTAAGGGTTTTCAAAAGCTTTTACTAAAACTTTTGAAAATCCTCAATGAACAGTAGGATAAGGGATCGAAGCATAGTATCATTATAAAATATCCACAATATTCCCGTACTGTTACCAATTTTCGTGAGGCTGCTAACTGATAACTGTTTCAGATGTTCGTCAGGTCTGACTCTTTTGGGTACCCTCGGCTGAAGACTGCAGAAGGACTCCTTGCCAAGAGAAAGGTCTGGGATATTTTGATTAAGTGCAAGATTTTTTATCAACAATCAAAGCCGAAACTACGAGAGGGCAAAGCGGGTACTAGTTCCGGGCGATATAATTTAGAAGGCGGCAAATTTCAAGCGAAATTTTATTTTTGGGTTTTTTCTGTTTTGGGATTTTTTTTTAACCTTAATTCAATCAATCAAATATGTCAATGTTATGCGATGATGATATTTATTTCGAAATGTATTACCTACTATCTATAAAAGGAAGTTACCTCCTTTATAGTCAGCACTGTATCTCAAAAACAATGCCTATGAAGCTGAAATTTTTCATCGTGGTTCTCCTTATGCTATAGATGTGCAACAAAGCTGGGTTTGAAAAATAATCGTAATCTAGTTAGTTGAAAAAAAATTGTATAAATCGGCCCATTTAAATTACTAGACATATAAAAACAATATATAAAAGTATATGGGACATTGTATCCTCGTTTTCAGCGTAGGTTCTCATAAAAACTCGTTCAGTTTTATTTATTTTTTAATAATTCGAAAACTGTATATTTCACATACACAAATAGATGCTCATTTAAAAGGAGGATAATTGAATTATCAGTATAAGAGAAATATACCTCTCATTCTCTGATTTAGTAATCACTGTATCTCAAAAAATGACAATGCCTATGAAGCTGAAATTTTTAATGATGGCTCCCCTTATGTTGTTGGTGTGCAATAAGGCGTGATTAAAAAAACTATTTCTAAAACCTAAAAAAACACGGTTACTTTTCTGTGCCTACAAAATACTGTCACAAATTTTATTCAGACGTCTCTCACCAAGCGTAAGGATTTAGGAAAGGAAGATCCATCTCGGACCAAATCTTCTGTGTGCGGGCCTTTCTTGAAAGAGGTCGCGAATGTAACACCAAAACTTCTGTGTGCGGGCCTTTCTTGAAAGAGGTCGCGAATGTAACACCAAAACTCATCATATTTTCATAGATTTCAAATCAGCGTATGCGAGTATAAAACACGATGAACTGTACAGTGTCCTCAGAGAATTTAATGTACCTGAGAAATTCATACGCTTGTTAAAGTAAATAAACGATATGAGATGTATGGTTAGAATAAATGGTGAAAGATCCGAAGAATTTCGTACAGGAAAAGGACTACGGCAAGAGGATGCAATGGCCTGTATATTGTTTAATCTGGCACTTGAGAAGACTATAAGAGACGCGGAGTTACATGGACAAGATATAGGAAAAGAAACAATTGTTGGTCTATGCTGATGATATAGACATTGTGGGACGCTCTCTTCAGGTCTGACTGAGGCGTTTCTGTCACTGGATAAAAGCCGTAACATCACATATTCGGAATCACACCTCTCTAAAATCTTAAAATAAAAAAACCTACCGACTTGTAGGATCTGCAAGATACCTCTCTTGAAAACATCCAGTTTTAATGTAAGGTATTTAAGAATTTAAATCTAGATTGCGACATAAACAACAAGATGGACTTCCCTCTAGATGCAAAGGAAACGTCTGTAAAAAATTATTCAAGTTAAAAAAAAAATCAACTATATCGTCTAATTAATTTCATTCAAAAGTATGTTATGTAAAAGAACAGAACTCAGAAAACAACTAAGTATTGTGTAATGTCTAAAAAAGTATATAAATTGTAAAAAAAAAATGTATTTAGTATGCTATGACACTTTATTGGTATTTAAATTTATATTAATACATAAATGCAAAAGCGAACACTTATAAATAGAACAGAACTCTGGTTGTGAATTACCGACCAACGCGAGAGGCTCTATTACGGGCTAACGAAGTAATTTCGAATTTCCCGCTAACGCAGAAGGAGGGAGAGGGGAAAATGAAACGATTGGATTAGAGACCCGGCTAGACCTCGTATGGATTTTCAAATTAGTCAGAGCAATCGGTTGTAAAAAAGGAAAAAAAAAAAAAGGGCGACCGAGATATTTACATTTTAAGTAGAACTGCCCCATTTGCATTTAGATTCAGTCAGAGCGGGCGACTACGTGCTCCAACTACATCCCTAACTGTAGTTACAGCCCGGCTCCTATTCTAGTACAATACTCAGCATCTATGTGTTCGAGGTCTTTTCCAGACGACCTGAAATCAAATGCATTCCTCTCATGTACAATAGAAGTTTTGGAAGTTAGAATATGCTGACAATGAAATTCACACAAAACATTATAATTTGTTATCTGTGTTTAGAATGTATATCACATGGAAGAACAGCCGCCATTAATGCTGTTTATTAGAAAGTAGAATCATTAGATCATACGTGCTTATAATTGAGCACTGTAAAATAATGTTTAAGCCACTCTGCAAATGTGCAATTTGGACCAACCGATGGCGAAGCACTGTCGTCTGGACTTCAGCTAGAGGCACTTCAGTACTAGTAAGTATTCTGCGATCTGCAACTGCATGTAGGTACCAACGCACTCTATCTTATTTAGCCAGTAGCAGGGCCGCCTAAAGAAATATAAGGCCCTCCGACAGGTTTTAACTCTGGCCTACAAGTATCAATACCTCAGCCGTACTACAAGTTTCAATACTATCAACAAATTATCACTTAAAATAATCACTAAAATAAAGACATACTTATAAAATTGTGATGGGCCCTGCGGCACTCGGGTCCTCCTAAGAGACGGGCCCCCAAAAGTGAGATATCACATACAGCTGGAAGATTTTTATTTAAAAACGTATGGGAGGAAGGTTGCACTTTATAAAATTATCCATAATGTGATATGTATTTGGTACACAAACGTTGTAATTTTATTTGTAAATTGGTAAACATTTGTATATTGGAATATTGGTATATGTGTATCTAATTATGTATGCATGTATGCAACGGCGTAGCCAGAGAGGATGTCCGCCGTTCAGACCCTCTCCCCAACCCCGAAATTACAAAATACTCATTCTTATCTGTAAACAAAAATTTCATAAACCTGTTTGAATGTTATTTCATAAATAATATACATAGGCACATAAAATATTATATTTAGAGAGGGCTCCCTTTCATACCCGGTTGGGATGGGTTTCTTTAAAGTATGGATGGACCCCCCTAATAACTTTTTTGTTAAGAAATATAGGGCCAATTATTTAGCTAACAGATCTTGTCTTGGCAATGTAAATTCGACTTGTTAAGTAAGAGCTGGAGGAAATGAATATATCAATTCCATCTAAAGAGTACCTTGTCTAATTATTCAATGCTTTCACACAAACAGAATATTCTATTTGACCTTTGAACCATTATATACAACTGCACTCGGGCTAATGCAAAATATTGCCGCTTAATTTTTCATCGGATTCAGTTAATTCGCGTTCTGTGCTAATGCATTTTATCTCTTAATCTTGTGCTAATATAAACAACACAAGACATCTAAAAAAACTAATACTGTTCATCCTAGCTATTTATCATAGTTAGTCAGCCGTTCTGAAGTTATTAGTTGGTTAAATGTAAGGAACTTTTGTCTCTTTTTATAAAATACTAACCAAATACCACCCAAAACCTCACAGACCGATTACTCACGTTTTATTGACTCACCTTCCGAGATAGTGAGAGACATTAGTCATTTCAAATAGCTTGTCCAACAAAGAACGGACGCTTTTATCTAAAGGTCGGTGATTCAAGCTTCAGTGGAACGGTAAAATAGAACGCAGATAGTACATAATAACCTTTGACGCGCTTTAGTTCCGGAATTATGGATGGAAGCATTCGTTCCAACAGTTTTAACGTTTGAAGGCCAATCCCAAAATTCTCTATATATTTTAGTGAGAAAATTTTACTTAAATTTTTGGAAGAATTAATATGTATTGATATTGGACAATATTATCCTTATATTATATAACAAGCATCAGGTGCGAACAAAAGATAATAAGGGACGAGCAGGTAGGTAGAAAGGTGACTGACAGACGTAAGTTAATTTAAAAACCTACCGAGAAGAGGGCAGTGTGACAAAGGCGAGAGGTGGTTTGTCTTGAAAGACTTAATCAATTTTAAGAAAACAGTCCCCCTTGGGTCCCGGCTGGCCTCGAGGAAAAAATGGAGGATGACCCCTGGGAAGGGTGTCATTCGATTAGAGCTATCTAAATACATTCGCGGAGATCGGACCACCCGGAGGATGTCAGGATAAGGGATGGAGCCGTCCATTGAAATCCCAGAACTTCCTCCCTCTATAAAACTAGTCGCCGAATAATGACAAGAGTGCCGGGGATCTAACCAACGAACAACGTCCTCGACCCCCTCTTAGGAAGAACGAGAGAGAAAGGGGAGGGGAGAAGCTGAGGAGGCAGGAAAAAGGGGGCTTCTTCTCTGATCTCGCTTGAAGCAGGACTTCTTCTCTGGTCGTGCTTGAGGGCTGAACTTGGGGAATAACTACTAGGTCTTCCTCTGAAGATGACAGATGCGCTGGCTCCATGACTGAAGATATGGGGACCCGATGAAGAGATGCTGAGAGAACATCAACACCAATTATTACAAATAAGAGATTTATGTTAGAACAGTTAATGGCTAGGTCTCGTCTGAATCATTCCATGGTTAACAGTTTATTATTTTAATTTTGAGGAATAAAGATAAATGTTAGAAAGGAGGTTGTTCTTTAGTAACCATGCCTAATTTGACTAATGACTAATTTGAATATAATTCATTAAGAAAGATAGCAATAAATTTGATTAGCATTATGGTTATTACCATTATTATTAAATTTAAACGTAGGAATATTATCTTGGCTAATTATTAAATAATGGTAACCACTAAAATCAGGCCCTTGGAAAGGTATCCAATTTAGAGGACAAAGTAAGTAATTCCTAATTATTCATAATTTTGGGATAATCGTCCTCAATGATTGCCCAATAGCATCCCTATATATATATAGATGATGCTATTATATTAGCAGCTCAATAGATATCAAGCTCAACTTAACCTAGATAAATCAAAGCAGAATGGGGATAGCATATTAGTTATGGACTCGTGGTGTTATAATCATTCTATTTATTTAAAACCGTGCTATCCATTTGTTCGCAATAGTGGGATGGTCCGCCACACAAAACCCACTGCTATAAGAAAAACAATTTATATTTTTATAAATAGCTATGCACGCAGCTTGCTCTTATTTCTTTGTTTGTTCATTGGTTCAGTTTTGTTCAGCTACCATCGTCTTCCACCATTCCATTGTCCGGCGGCCTCCCTGGTAGAACTCCTTCTATTCTACCTAAGGTAAAGTGGGTTGGACCAGTTACTTCTTCCACCCGTACACAAAGGCCTTAGGGAGATCGCTCTCCGTCATTACGCAGAGCCCTGTCTCTCTTGGCCCATAAGCGGCGCAGGCAAATAGTATACGCCCGGCCGTCTCCGGTCTGCCACAACTGGGACATAGCGGATCGGTGTTCTTACATTGTTGAACGAGCTTAGTACGGAGAGCCACACACCTCATGAGGAGCAGGGAGATCCAGTAAATTAGAAAATACAATAATTTTATAGAGACATTTTTTTTTTATTAAACCTTTGAGAGGACCTGCTGTATAACTGATCGAAGATGAAGGATATACTTCTGCAACATGTCTATAATTTAGTATATGTCCATAATATACTAAATTAAGTTAGTAATATATCTATAATTATAACTGAGTTATAATTTGTCTATAATTCAGTACATTCGGTTGTCGACAGAGAGGTGAGAATTGAAAAATAAATGTGATAATAATTTTATTTCATCTCTAGTTTTCTAATTCCAAATCAAGTTATTGTGTTAGGACAATATGAAATATGTTAGTTAAAATTGTGGTTACAGTTAGTTGCTATTTGTGCCGGTGCTGTCACCACCATTAGCATTTCAGGATCGACATTCCGATGTAGAAAGCGTATGACGGCCGTTTTTGTTATTTATGTTTGATTTTTTCGCAGCCCAAGGACAGCAGACACATAAAGTAGCTCAGAGGAATACCGGATTTAGGCCTTATGTCCTTGAAGGTAGCTAGAAATACAACCTAGAGCAATATAGTAACTAACTTATTTCGAGAAAAAAAATGTGCGTTTTCTAAGCATTGCATTATTGCTTATCTGAAAATTAGAAAATATATAATTTTAGACAGACTTTTTTTTTTTTTTTATTAAACTTTTGAGAGGACCCGTCCGTATAACTGATGGAAGATGGAGGATATACTTCGACAACATACATTTATGACAAACAAGAAGGTGTCTGCAAGATTAAGAAATACAAAGAAAAACCAGCCTTCTGAAATCTCAATTACGAAGCATAACTAAGTAACTTGTAATATTCTATAAAATATTTCGAATTTAATCAGTTATAATCATTAAACATAACCAAGGTTGTACAATTTGAATCTTAATTATTAATTACAAATATTTACATCGATTAATAGCAGAAGGAAATAACGATTCTTGCGAGAGAAAGTAGATGGAAAAAGAGACGAGAATTATTTGTAGAAAGACAAGAAGTATTGTGAGGCAAGAGTGGAATATGATTCCATTAGGATGTGGTGCAGTTAATAAAAGATTTTTCAAATGCAGTAGTTTTATGCGAAGAGATATACAAATTTTATATTTGAACTGAGTTGAAAGATATAAGCAGAGCGATATATTACTATTATTTCTTTTGACATGAGAAGTTAATTTTTATAATAAAATAATGTTAAATTGTTGAAGTAACTAATTAGTAATTAGCAAGAGACTGAGTAGGCCGCGTTGAAGATATTAACTCAGAAATCAGAAAATATCCGAAATGGAACCGCTAATCGGGAATTGAACACTTTGTGTCCAGGGTTCGTAATCCGATTTACTCTCTCAAACAATAGGTTTAAATTATCGGAATGAATACTCTTTGTAACTTGCTTTAAGAAAATAAAGATAGGTCACAAAATTAGAATAAAAAAAACAAAACAAATATTAATCTACGACAGGGATTCCCAGACTTTATGTCAAGTACCACTTCCACTTTTCAGATAATTTGGCCTACCTGATCTTATGATAATGATATTTAAGATTGGTATTCATAAAAAATACAAACTAATTTACAAAAGTTTATCTATTACAAGACAATCTATTATTAAGACAATATCGATTACAGTAAAAGACCGCGTAGTATTTTATGCATAAAGTGGTTTCAAATAAATGCTCTGAAACTTTGCAGGGAGCTAGTCATTTTGTCATTCTGAGCAAAAGTCTTCATGGGCAAACAAATTCTATGACAGGATTTTGATTTATTCGTGAATTAAGGACTCATTTTATTGAAATGTTAGAGCATCGGATAAAATAAAATATTCAACGATGTATTTATTTCAAATCTTACTGGTTCGAATATAAATACACCCACATATACAAGAAGTATATGCATATATATTATCGCGGATCAGCCTCATGCACCCATTCATATCCTCTGAACTTGAATTTTGCAACCATCTTCTATATAATTCCATTAAATATAGATATGTATATATACCCCTTGTGCATATAGTTGTATTTATACATCTGATCCAATAAGAATTGAAATAAATACATCGCTGAATACGTTATTGTATCCGATACTCTAACATTCCTCCTGAGATAGAAATGTCTGAAGGACAGACGAGGAAATCCTGTCATAGAATATTTGGCTTTTGCTCAGGATGACTAGCTCTCTGCAAAGTTTCATAGCATGTGATTGAAACCATCTTTCATATGAAATACTTCCTTTGCTCAAGAAAATTAAAAATTAAAAATAAAGTTCAAAAATCTAAAATTAAAAGTTTATCAATTTCACATTACAATGACAATAATATTCACATTCAGCACCAAAAATTCTGCAAATAAAAGTGTATCCATCAAAAGTAAAAAAAAAATTGGAGATTTTGAAGAAAACCAACAATATTTTTTTCAGTTGGAAGTATGCAGTTGTTTATTTACAATCAACAGCCTTTACCTATGTTAGGCTTGATGGAGCTCAATTTGATCTGAAGTCATCTTCAGCAGTGCTTTCGACCGTCCTGAATTATTTATATTAATTAAAAATCGTGTTTATTCATCATTGATGAATAATTCAACAATAATTAAAAAAGAGATTGTTATCCCTTATTTAAGTTGTTAAAAGGATCATTTTATCCGGGGCTTTTGTTTAATTGTTCGCATACCATCAGGAACGTATTTGCGTTCCAAAGTCCGGTTACTCCTGATTAACTATATTAGGGAAACAATACACTGGTGGAATTCAAATCACATTATGCTTTCCTGAAATATATTCCTTTGAAGTGCAGTTCTTGGAACTAAGTGAAATGTTTCGATAGGTATTAAGCGCAACAGCACAAGCGAATGTTAATTTCCTTTTTTCCCAGAATACTTCAAAGCGGTTGCTAAATAGTTGATATTGCACTGACGAACATGAATAGATAGTGGTATGCAGAGATATATGTCACTTAGACACTTAGTGATTTGTATTCGACAGAGATATACCCACAGGTTACTGGAGGGGTGGTAGCTATTGTTTCGCAACCTGTGATAGGATCCGGAAGTAGTTACAGTAAATCACAGGTCGTGTAGTCAGCCAGTTATAAATGTCACAGAGGGCACCCATAGCCATGTGAATTATTACAAAGAGGCAGTATTTTAAAATATGAAATTAATTTTATTGTTTTACTACATTAACATATCGCACTTATTTTGATGAACTCATACACTATGAACTTAAAAATTCGATTTTTTGGCTAATCGTTTAATAATATTCAACAAACTAATTTGTGTGTGCCAAAAAAATTTATTAACCAATATGATGGGTTGCCAAGATATTGAATTCCTAAAATATTTAATAAAACAGTTTTACTGATTCGTGAAAAAAAAAAATCTCTAACTATGAGTAGATAAAATTTTCATTAATGAGAATTAGGCCTTGATTTAGTCCGTAATGGCAGCTAGAATTATAGCCTAGAGGCATATAGTAACTAACTTATAGTTCGAAGAAAAAAAATGTATGTTTTTCTCAAATGTATGTGTTGCATATCGGATTATTGAAAAATAAAACAATTTTAGATAAAAATTTTGTCATGAATGTTTTATAAATATTGTAAGAGAACCCGCATAGATGCTTGCAAAATGAAGAATAGACTTCCAAAACATATGTCTATGAAAAATAAAAGTTTGCAAGTGATTTAGAAACAAGACAAAACAAGCTTCTAGATTATAACGATAGTAGGAAGTCTACGAAAGATATACTAATTGTAAGTTCCTCGCAATATTTCACAATACTGTACGTACAAACGAATCAAACTTAAGATCAACCAACATATAAAACTTGCGACCTTGCTAACGATAAATATTAGGAAATTAATGAAAAGAATTTCATTTTATCAGTATGCATAAAAAATTATTTACGATTGCATAAATTATTTAACCTGTGCAA
Source organism: Rhaphigaster nebulosa (assembly GCA_948150685.1). NCBI lineage: Eukaryota > Metazoa > Arthropoda > Insecta > Hemiptera > Pentatomidae > Rhaphigaster > Rhaphigaster nebulosa. The sequence goes on from OX411311.1 coordinate 17,102,370, forward strand.
CATTATTTTTTAAGGTACAATAACAACAGGACAGAACAATTTTCAGATGCATTTGGTGTCATTTTTTAACGCTTATTGTTCCGCTTCTGTAAATTTTAGAAAACGAGAATTGGTATCATTTAACAGAAAAAGTGTGCCATTAGAGATTACGAGAATAATTTTTGGATTTGGAATTAAGACAGAAATACAATAAGTGAGTAAAGTTGGGCAATTTTATATCTGAATTGATGAAGTCACCGCTCAGGGCCCATCGAGCGGCGATAAATGAGATCATTCGCTCATCCGCTGCGTGCTTGTATGTTGGTCGCGCACAAATCGGTCAATTATACATATTTTTTAAAACAATTTTAACTTGAATAAATAAATTTTGTTTTGTTAAGCCTAAAATTTATTTCAATAGTAACGTGATTTCTCCCAAAAATAAGTACTCCAAGAAATTCTACGCCTTTAAAACACCGCGCGTGTGTGGTTGGCACAACCTCTGTCCATTTTTTTTTTTTAATAAGTGAAAATAGTTATTATGATCATCATAGTAAAAATAAGATAAGAGAGGGTGTATTTGAATTAGTCCTTGGTAAATTCAAAAACTTATAGTTTCTTAAATGCTCCATAAACAAATCTTCCCTGCTTGCTCTCATTCCAATGTGAAATTGCCGAGAGAGTCAATTATGGTTTTGAATTTCGGAGCAAATTGATCTAAAAATTCGAGTATCAATTGAAGAGCTCTACCATGCCATAAGATATCTATCTAATAAAAATATAGAAAGATAGTTGTTAATAAAATATACCCTACAATATAAATTATACTCAACAGCTAAATATAGACACTCGAGTTAAATCCCATTTACCGAAATATGGTTCCTAAGTTCCTGAAAGAAAATCCGAAGACTAGGAAGAAATTTCTGATAGGCATCCAATAGACAATCTTAATCTAAGAGAGAAAGAGAGATCGGCTTTATAGTAAGAACAGCTATTCAATATCTTTGACAAGACTCACACTGCAGTGGTGCGATACAACTGAGAAAACATTAAATTGTGACCTCTACAACCCATGAAGGGTCTTAGGTTCAGTGCTTGGTAATGTAAGGTAAGACCAGCGGTTGTTGTAGAAGGAGATTATGTGGAAGTATTCACGCTCAACCCCCAGGATTATGCTCCCTGCCTTAGTACCTTGCCTACCGAGTTAGCCCCTTACCCCACTACCATTATTTTTTCGACAGGCGAAGAGGGGTATGATTGGATGCAATAGTGTGTGTATGTATATATATATATATATATATATATATATATATATATATATATATATATATAATATAATATAATATAATATATAATTCCATATATTATTGATCTAAACGTGTTGGTATATTTCTAATTAATGATTCTCTAATCTAATATGATCAGAAGACTTCCAACAAAATAAAATAAAAATGACTTCCTTGTACGCCTATTCAACTATAAATCGGTGGCTCAAAAGGTGATCCTGAATTTGGTTACTAGTTAATTGATCCATAATTTTTGATGGAAGTCTAATATGACCTTCAAATAAAGTACCGCTTCCGGTCTTTCAATTTAAACCAAAATCTAGGATGTTATTTAAATCAATATAGAAGTTATAAGCACTCAATTTGAGAAGTTTTGCATATTATTTTAACATAATTTTTGATTAAAATCAATTATGATCTTCTAGTAAAGTACCATTTCCGGTGATCAAGCAGTGACCAAAAAGGGAGGTTCACAACTAGATTTTACAACAATCCTAAATATTAAATTTCAATTTCCTACGGCTAGCCGTTTTTGAGTTATGCAAAATACGAACGAACGTACGTACACCACGACGAAACTAGTCAAAATGGATTCAGAGATGGTCAAAATGGATATTTTCGTTGAAATCTGAAAACCGAAAATTTTCGCGAATACAATACTTCCTTTACTTCGTACAAGGATGTAAAAACACTTGTGGTGTAAAAAATATAATGTTCGTCAAATAAAATATAAACAACAAATCTCCAAATATATATATATATATATATATATATATATATATATATATATATATATATATATATATATATATATATATATATAACAAAATGAAATAAAATAAAAGTTCTTCAGAATAAAAGTTTGATGAAGTTGGCAAATAAAAAATGCATCCTCTATGGCCGTCGCTTGGCTCCTGTCTCTATGGATTTAACATTAACGGTTATTGTCTCTTGTATTGTGAAATACACCTGTCAAGTCACCTGTCTCTTCGAAGCGTTGTCCAATTTACATCTTTGTAGCTAACCGAAACTGGTCAGTCACTGAAACGGGCACGAAAAAACCTTTATCAAGTCGGCTAACTCTCGTCCTTCCTGATTCTACATTTTCTGCTGTGTAACATGTGTCAGACTAAAAGACCGACAGTGCACCAAGAGCTTGCGCGCTGTATCTATATTATGCAGCTGCTACACATTAATTACTATACATAAATGCTACATTGTTTAAGTGACTAACTAGTTGGCCTCAGGAAGCAGAATAGGTCAAGCTCAAGATCTTTGGAATCGAGAATCGAACTCAGTGTGCCCATGCTTCGTAGTCCTTGCCAATATATCAAACAGTGTTTAAATTGTCAAAATGAATACTGTTTGAGTCGGGTAAAGGATGTGCAGGTTTCAAAATTAGAATCTAAAATCAAACATCAATCAATATAAGGAAAACAGTGCACGAATGGAAATCAAGTTTCATTAAGCTTTCCCGAAATACATTCCTATGAAGAGGAGTTCTTGGAACTGACTGTTTTGATTGGAATTGTGCGCAATAGGAAATCCGTAGCCTAATTTCCCTTTCCCAGAACATTTCAAAGCACCGCTAAATAATTTATGCTACACTGACGGACATGAGCAGAAAGCATAGAGTACAGAATAACACAGAGAGGTCTAACACAGAATGGACCTAACCCCCACTCTTATCACCCATACCCATCTCTCGTTCTATATAGGATTAAATAGATTATGCATACCTATTATTATCGCATTAATCAGTTTTTGATTGAAGTTTAGAGTTCAATCTAATAAATCAAATATACTAATAAATATAATTAATCAAATAAACTAATGACGCTTACTAGTAACAAATATTTATTGTCCTTTGAAATGAAAAAGCTTTTAGTAAATTTGTGTCGCAAATTTAAAAAAAAAATGTTTCTTGAAATCTATGACAAGCTTTCACTTTTTATTTTTATTGCAAAGTAAATTTTTCCAACGTTCTCAATTAACCACTGCTTATGATTATTTTCCATCTCATTTACAGAATGGATTTGAAATTCGAGTAATATTATATTCTGTATACGCGCTCTTAATTGAAATAAACAGGACCTAAATAAAAAAAAGGACCTACATTTTTAATAATTGATTTCGATGACACTGTATACATTTTGTCGCACATTCTACAGATTCTAATAACATCAAATCCAGGGTTGGACTTGACCTCCTCGATTTTTTATTTATATAAATTTTTTCTATAAATTCTGTTCTTCATCACAAATTACCATCAAACATATCACATTCAATTATTGTTTGGAGATTTTGTTCAATATATCCTGAAAATAGGATATCTGCTTTATAATAAAGCTCTACAGTAGTTAAAAGTAAAAAAACAATCTAAAATAATAGCAATATATTTAATTATGTTCAACACTGATGTAGAAAACAATGGTTCTATTTGTGACAAGTTTTCAACGGTGTCTTCCGAAAAAAAACAAAAAACAACTAAGACAAGTAATATTGGGAATTAATCAGTTCCCAAAATACAAAACGTACCCATTATGTAGCACCCACCTAAATGAAAAACCTAATTTCATGCATCTAAATCCATCATGCAAGCTTTTGGCGTTGAAATGTTAATTTTTTTTTCCGTAACTTATCCCAGAATGCAATGGTGTATGCACATGGGAGATATATTCTCTTCCTCCGAAAATTTTCATACCTACCAAAATAAGTTTTTTATATTTGATAATAATTGTTGATCCAATTTTCATTCTTATCCTTGAAGCTTACGCCCACTTTGGCGATGATAGATACTTATTGTTATTGTGATTGCTTGTCTTATTCTTATTACATTTCACCTGAGAAAAAAAGTTTAAATTTCCTTCTGAAAAAAATTCTGCGTACTCGCTTGCCCAAATCTGAGCCCCCTTCTTGCAATTGCTTGTGGACTATTTTTTTCCTTAAAGTGTGTAAAAATCGCTTTCCGATTTTTTTTTTTTTGTGACTTGAGTAGTCACATAGTCCTCCTCGAAGATATAAGGCAATATTACTCATTTTTTAACCCATTTTTAAAATAAAACGATAATAAAATCGCAGAAAAAAACAAACAGACAAAAAAATCAACAAAAACAATAAAAACGCACACTGTATGTTATGGGAATGGGAGTAGAGTGGACCCACATCCATCCCCCTGAAGGCCTCTTTGTGTTTTTCTGCTCTTCTGCACACCACTTTCTACCACAGAAAGTGGTGTGCAGAGATATATTTATCTTTATAGAAATATCTGTACGCACTTCGATACACACAAAAGTAATTTTACCAGATGAGCTTATTACTTGAATAGGAATCATCGCAATGCATTTGCTATTAGAGTTTAAATGGCTGTAATTCTGAAAATAGAGTCACATTATCCAATGTCCGAATACTATAATAACCAAGAACTAGTATAATCATTAAAAATGGGTGGCATGACTTCAACCTTCCTTTGAGACCTTTAACTTTTTACTCCTTATTTCAACTTCGTTGTAGGAAGTAAAGGAAGTATTGTAATCGCGAAAATTTTCAGTTTTCAGATTTCAACGGAAATATCCATTTTGATCATCCCTGAATAGTTTCGTCGTGACGTCTGTACGTAAGTTCGTACATGCTCATCTCGCATAACTTAAAAACGGTTAGCCGTAGAAAATTAAAATTTTGCATTTAGGATTGCTAAAAAATCTAGTTGTGAACCTCCCTTTTTGGTCACTACATGATTACCTGAAGTGGTACTTTACTTGAAGGTCATTATTAATTATCATAAAAAACTATATTACATTATAGAGCAAAACTTTTCAAATTAGGTATATAAGACTTACATATTAATGTAAATAATATAATAAATTTTGATTAACATTGGCAGACCGGATGTGGTACTTTACTTGAAGGTCATATTAGACTTTCATAAAAAATTATTGTATATTAAATTTTAATGTAAAACATCTCAAATATTGTAAATAGGACTTTTATATTAATATGAATGTATTTACTAGATTCTGGTTAAAATTGGTGAGCCGAAAAGGGTACTTTATTTGGAGGTCATAATAAACTTACATAAAAAATTATATTAAAATCAAATACAAAAATTATATTGTTCGGTAATAAATGTTACAAACGCGATTTTGTTTCCACTCCAATTAAACGTTTTCATTACTTGTTAAAATTGTGTGTTAAAATTCAAGTGTTAAAATTGAGTGTAAAATACTGGTCATCCTCCCCATTTGTGAGATGAACAAGTCTGCAGCAGAAGAATAAGATATAAGTTAGGTGGGTTCTTCCGCTAAAATTTCGATACTGTCGATTTTCATTGATTTATCTAGTGATATTGACAGTTCTAAGGTTGTCACGGAAGACGAAGAAATCTCTTGGAAGCTAGTTACCTACTGAAAGAAAACGAGATATAATTACGGAACGAGACTTCCAGAAACAAGAGTATGTATTTGTGTCAATAGATGGATGTCGCGACGCCGAGTGTCGTTTTTGAGATACTGCAATCTTCAGAAACTAGTAACCAAATTCAGGATCACTTTTTGAGCCACCGATTTATAGTTTAATAGGCATACAAGGAAGTCATGTGTTGTCCACATCAGATATTTTATCATGCCAAAGAAAATTATATTCACATTTGTTGAACAAATAAGCAAAGCAAATGGCCACTGGAGATAGTTGTAAAACATCAGTCAAATATAAATTAATCGCATCAAAACATTTTAGATATCTTTATTTGGACTAAAATGATAGATAAATTAATTGAAACCTAGAAATAAATTGTTTGACCGATAAACGCACTATCACTTAAAAAAGTAAAGGTATTTTGTTTTTATATCTTATCTCTAAACACAAACATCTCATATACAACAGCCTAATGAATATCGATGATGTTCCATATTATGCTACCATATGTTACCAATAACCCTCTATCCAAATGGAATCCAAATATCCTTTTCCAAGATCGCAGAGTTGCTGAGAACATAATTGAAATATATTTTTTTGTCCTAGAAATGGATCACAATAGTATAGCCCTTCCGGCCATAATCGTTTATTTTTTCCTTCCATTTCTTGCCTTTCGGAAATGTTTATTCTTGTTGCAGGAATCAAGTTCCTGAGTGATCAGCGTTCTAGTCGATAAACCACTTCGGACTACACGCTCTATTTATGACGTGGCAGGTCTACAAGCACTGGGATTACCTAGAGTCCCGCTATGTCTCTCATACATGGAAAGCTAGGCCCGGAGTCCCAGTCTCAAATGAAATATTACACATATGTTTTACTATGTAGAAGTGTGGTGAAATCATCTTCATCTTGACCCATATGGAACTTGCATTTGTAAATATCTCCCCGGTCGTCTAGAAACCTCTTAGAAATTTCAGAGACATTAAATTAATATTAATATTCAAATAGTTTAATTTGAGTACTGCATTATGTAGAACGTAAAGGCTTCAGGTGCGTTAAGGACATGTTTAACCTTTTCTTCATCCTCAAAAAACTGATGGTAGGACGAATCTTTGGTAAGAATTTCCTACTTAAGATGATATTTTCCCGTCAAGAAACCAGATATTGTTCTCGACTTATTCCTTGCCAAGTGGAGGAACTCCTTGGATGGACTTGGGGCCTAATAGCATTTATTGTCCCTTTCTTGCTGGAGCATCTTCAACGTTATTGTATTGGAATACCATAAGTGGACTTCAATGTTCTGATATCCCCTGTGCACTTGCGGTTTTGTTGTTCTTAGCCAGTCGTTTTAAGTAATTGAGGCAGTTCCAGACCTACTATGGATTTCTTTTTTAGGAATTATGTGTTCCTAATATTTTAATAATTTTTACTTAAGTAAAATATTTTTACTTTTTATTAGCTAGCATTAACATCAAATCGTAATATTTATGACAAACAAACATGTTCCAAAGAAACTAAAAAAAATGTCTCCAAATACTATTAATTTTCTCATAGCGTTCTCTTTACTGAAAACTCTAATTTCTACGCAAACCAGGAAGTTACTATATTTACAATTATGAAAACTATTTTATAAATAATATACCTTTATTCAGGGAAGCGGTAGAGTATTTAAACTTGAAAAAGATAATTTAGAAACTGTATAATCTAAGCTATTCAACACCCGGGTCACCGGTAAACCGCAATTATTTCCTTGGAAAAGACCACACCAATTATATTTTCCTCGACTCCTCATTATCAGATGCTGTGAGTACAAGAGAGGCATTCAGCTGCCAGAGATGTACGCAGCAGTTCCTATCAGTTCCTGGCCCTCTCTATCTGACAGTGAGCTCGTTAGTCAACGTTTGTCGTTGAAGAATTTAACCAAGCATCTTGGCATGTCTCTATGCTTCGCGCACGTTGAAGAAGGGGGATCTGATCATCCAATTAATGAAGGAATACATTTATGTTTTGCTCATTATTTATTCATTCATTTGAAATTATTCAAATATTTGCTTATGACGTGGCTATGAATCCTTGGATTGCATAATAAGCATTGCATTTTATTCATCCTGTTTAGATCATCAATCAATCACACGTGCACTTCCAAGCAACCAATTCCTTCTCATTTAATATTTCTTGAAAACGGAAATCACTTAGAATCCTTCTTGTTTGAAGCCCAATAAATATATCTTTTTACTTTCACTTACCTATATATGAAATATATAGTAAGGGAAAGTATTGCGATCGTGAAAAATTTCGAATTCGAGTTTTCAACTAAAAGGTATTTAAGGTACCCTGACCAAATCCAATAACCAAATCTCACAAAATGGTCTGTGCGTGTGATTGTGTAGCTCAAAAACGAAAAGTTGTATGAAACTGCAATTACGTATTTAAGATAGGTATATGCCTGGGGATGATACTGCAACTTTTTCGCTGAAATAGACTCACCGGAAGTGCTACTTTATACGATTTTGATGAAGCTTGTCTAAAGTCTCCACCTCAAAGCCTTGTAACTTTTTTCTTGTTTATTACATCACCGAGAAAATGCAGAGCAAAAAGTTATGACGAAAAGAAAATTTTATTTCCGTATAATGGTAAATTACATACATATACAGTTATATAAAAGGTAATTAAATTATCTAAAAAAAACAAAAAGAATTATCTAAATCGGACCAGCATTAGCAAAGATATAGTGTATGTGAACTACCTACTAAAAAACGAAAAGTTGTATGAAACTGAAATTACGTATTTAAGATAAGTATATGTTTGGGATATGACAGCAACATTTTCACTAAAATCAATTAACCATAAGTTCCACTGGATTCAATACAATGGATTTTACACATTTTTACAATTTTCTCGAAAAAGGCTCTTACGATTTTGAATAAACTCGTTATACCCATGTATAATTAAATGGTATTTAGTATCACCTAGGGCTTATCTCCATTGAAATAGTCTCGTTAAATGTCGAATTTTCAAAATGGCTTCTCCCAAAGTACTATATTGTTTATGTGGAATAATTAACCATTTTTTATTGTTAGTAGTGATTAAAAATTGATAGATATAAAGTATGAAAGAAATTGATGATTAACTAAAGGAGAAAAAAGGGGAAAATATTTCCCCAGATTGAATACAAATTTCCGGAAATAAGAGTAGTATTATAGATTTATAATATAAAGTTGGAAAGCTGAAGATTTTAGTTTAATAATATGTAGCCAGTAAAGTGATGTAAGACAATGGAGTGACGAAAAAAAGCATAAACTTTGACGTATTTAATAAAATCTACTTTTATATTATTTAATGTAAAATAAATGTTTCCATCGAAACTAAATGGAATTTCAATAGAAATCAAATAAAACATTTAAAATTGATTCTAAGCTTAACAAACCAAAAGTATATGATGCACAGAATTGTAATACTAATTGTTTAAACATATGTTTTATTGTACTTATGTGAGAAAAGACATAATGAAATGTATGGTGCTGAAAATTTGTCTAATAGTGTTTATGTGAATTCTTTGGAATTATTCTAGAAAATGGAAACCTAATGGAAAGTGAAATTTGTGTGATGCGTGCACCAGATTTTTTATTTGTCGCTGTATGACATCTCACATAATCCTCAATAATGTGTTTGCTTACACTTTATAAGTTTATATTAAATGAAAATTAGATTGTAAAGATATGTCTTTTTTTTTCTACCTTCCTCTCCCTGTAACAGATAAATTGTAGGTGTACCAGTAATTTGCTTATCATTTTCGGATTTTAGCATCGTAATGATCGTATCATAACATGACATAATAGATTTAATAAATTTTCTATTCTAAACGTCATAAAACTAAATAATATTCTAATCAACCTATAAATATTACAAAATTAAGTTTTATTTATGAACTATTACCAAATACATAATCTACAGAGATATTAATTACTTTTTATTAGTTTTCCTTATAAAATTAATATCCAAAATTTCTCAATGTTCTTTTTTCTTCAATTCCTTATATTTTTGCACTTAACGTACTCCTTCCTTCACGTCTTTTATTCACGACTTTTTAAAAGGTCTTTTTTTCTGATAAGAAAAAGTACTTTCGACAATAATTTTTCTACTATTGGGGTGAGTAAAAATAATTATCGTTTCAAGGGTTAAAATGAAGTTTGTTTTTTTCTTACATCTCTGTTAATTCTAATGTTGTTGTTATTGGTATCTTTTTAATCCTAATACTATAGGTCAGTACCTATAAATATATAGGTATAAATACCTATAAATGATTCAGTAATCATTTAGTAAACATAGTGTCTCTCTGCGAGGCCTCAGTACTTGTTTGGCATTCTTTCAATCAAAGTGACGTTGAGGTATAAAATTCAAGTGATTCTGCGACATTACTGAAAAAGAAAATTTTCAGCCGAAACCACGCGTTTGATACGGGAAGTTGGAGAGGAACCTAGCCTTAATGAGCGGATTGTGAGGAGGTGGTTCGCCAAATTTGAAAGTGGCGACACAAGCTTGGAAAGGCAGGCGGGCTCAGGGCGACCATCTGTTGTGGACTACGACACGCAATCGAAGATTCCACAAAAATTACTCGGCAAATATCCTCCGAACTTTGTTTGTCACAGTCAAGTGTGAATCGCCACTTACACCAATCACGTTAAGTGAAGAGAGAATGTAGAGAAGTTCCAGATGAGCACACCTTGCAGCAAGACGGACGTCGCCTGTAAATATACTGCCAAAAACTTGCTGAAATGGATGCCATCGAACTTCTACCGCGCCCACCTTATAGTACTGATCTTGCGCCTTCGGATTTTCATCTTTTACCAAAAATAACCAACTTTCTTTCCAGCCGAAACCCAAAGAGTGGTACAGGTAGGGAATCGAACAGCTGGCTTCTAGATGGCGACTAACCATAGAACATAATGGACTGTATTTCGAAAGTTTATGTAAGAAAAAAAAACCTTTATTTTAACCCTTGAAACGGTAATTTTTTTTTTAGTCACCCTAATACTTTTGTTCCGAAGATAAAAAATAATCTAAATTATAAGTGCTAATGAAAACACGTGGCCATTACAGCCTTTTTAAGGAAATCGCTGAACAGACATAGACATCCTAACTTCGATCATACAAGAATTTCTTCGACAGGAAAAACACATCGCAGATGTTGAAAAATTTGTTCAAGTGTACAATAAAAATTTTCTCTACTCACTAATTTGGAACAATGTAAACAAAAAAATGTCTTAAACTGGTGTTGTTTTTTAGAAGCTTAATTAAACAAATAAAATATATATTTCTATATTAAGATTAATTTAATAAATAAATTAATAATAATATAATATAATTGAGAATTCGACCGAATAACGGTCTATGTTACATTTTTGTGAAGTCGGGTTTTTAACTGAATGACGTTTTGTATAGCTTCCAGTACACCTTCTTAACGTAAACTAATAATGGTGTCACTGTCATGAAGGAATAATGGGTCTAATTTATTTTAAATTAAAAAAAGGTGTTAACCTAATAAGAGACCAATTTTTATTGATTTGTAAATTAAAAAAAAAATATACATTGACCGTTATTCGGCCAAAACATCAAATTTTTATATATACCAGCATTAACATTAATTATATGTGGGTGTCACCATATTTTAAAAATAATTAACACGCTTTAAAAAAAGAAAATATATATAGGCTGAATAAAATGACAAATATAAATTACAAATGAGAATTCAGTATTTATTCTGTATTTGTAATTGTATGTAGTTTTTTTCTTAAACATTAATTAGTTAAAGTTAATAAATCAAGTTTGAGGGGAAATCGTTTGAACAACTAAACCACAAATGTTGATACGACATAAAAAAAAAAAAAAATGATAACAGAAGTTAATAGGATTTAAATAAAATGCAGTGAAAGCACACGAGGCCAGTTGAATTGACATAATTGTTTTTAGATTTGATATCATGTTCATATTACATGGACCTTGAAGGAAATAGATATTATTTACTCGCTAAAGAAACATTACCAACACAGACATGAGGCAGCCTGATAACTGATAGCATCATGCAAATGCTCTACATCCTGTATGTTGTCAGTATAGACAATAAAAGAGTTAATATTGAAAGATATGTTTAATATCGACAAACCTCGTCAAGACTAGGTGCATAAAAACAATATATTGTCAATGGCGAATTATGTGCTTCTCTCTAACCTTCAGAGAAATATTTAGGCCATTTTATGCAGTGACCTTGTCTCTATAAGAAACTAAATACTTTTCATAATCTCCAAGAATCTCTTCCATATGTAAAAGGCATCACTAACTGTCCATGGTCCAAAGTATTCCAAATGTGTGATTATTCCAAAAATGGGCATTTTGTGTCCAACGTTCCTGGTGTCCTCAGCATTTTTTGGCCAGATCAATTTTTATGACTTAATATATGTCATAGGCTAATACTGTATTCATTTTTTAATCTCGAAATAGCTAAACTTCATTACTTTAACTGGCCATAAACTACCCATTTCGCAGTTTAGATTTCGCATGATGATATTTATACCAGATTTGAAAGTCTTTTAAGCAGGGATTGAATGAAATTAACTCTTATTTTTCTCTTCTAGTGAATAAAAATGAAGATATGATATTTACGTTTGGCATCAGAAAATATAAGTCATATCACGACTTTTATTTTAACCTTGAGAAGTAAAAGTCATGATTTGATTTTTATATTTAAAAAAAATCAATGTTAAAATTTTATTATCTGACAATGAATATAAAAGTTTATCAAATATTTTACCCATAATTAGGTTACCATGGTTGGTGATTATGAAAAAAATATCGATTTCAATATTGCGACTTCACAAATCGATTTATTTTAACGTTTCAGATATCATCGATATTGAGGTCCATTATTAGGATATCGAAAATACTGAGTGTGAAGAAATTTTCGATGTTAAAATCGCGGTTTTAGGTATTTATTTATTTTTACAATTCGGATTTCCATAATATTGAAGCCCATTATTAGATTATCGAAAGTACTGATTTTGAAAAAAAAGTGTCGATTTTAAGATTGTATCCTCACATATACATTTATTTTATCATAAGAGTTAATTTCATTCCATTCTTTTAAGATAAGGAAAGGAAAATCCTCTAATGCAATACGCTTGTGATCCTTGACGACTCATTTTATTCCTGTCCTACAATCCAATTCCTATTGCTTTGTCAAAGTTTAAATTTCCTGCCAGAGCCTTGAACTTGATAAGCTCATTATTGTTCCTTACCAGGCAGCACTGACATTTCTCGCCAAACGTGTCCCCATTACTTTTGTCGTTTTAATTAGCAATCAGTAACCTTAGATCCATCCATATTACGGAATGTAATTTGTGGCGTGTCCGTTCATTCTCCTTTATCGCCTAACAGCATCAGTATGTTGAATAACATATCTGATGTTATTATTCTATTTTTTTCGAATGGATGATCTAGTATTCTATAGGCAAAGCTTTTTTTGCTAAGTAAAAGATAACTGCATTATTATCCGTTGAAGCCGAAATCCTCATTCGTTTGTCATTATTGCTTTAAAAGTTGGCCAAAAATATGAGAAAATGTGATACTTAACAAAAAAATGGGGCGTTCTACTAAAACCCAGGGCCATAACTAATAATACCAGCGCACAATAGGCCTTAATAATGCGACTGTTACATCAATATAAATTATATATTAGGTTTTGGTTGACATTGGTGTGCCGAAAGTAAAGTTACTTTACTTAAAAGTCATATATCGATAACATCAAAAATTTTGCTAAAATTTAACACAAAGATCATATGGTTCGGTGATAAACGTTACAAACGCGATTTTATTTCTACTCTAATATAACAGTTTTATTACTTGTTTTGAGTGTTCAAGTTGAGTGTAAAATACTTGTTCTCCTACTCATTTTTGAGCTGAACAATTTTGTTGCTGGAGAATAAGATATTAGTTAAGTTGGTTCTTCTGCTTAAAATATCGAAACTGTCGATTTCCTACGCTTTATTCAGTGACATTGACAGTTCTAATGTTGCCACGGAACACAAAGGAATCTCTTCGGAACTTATTACCTACTGAAAGAAAACGATATATAATAACGGAATGAGACCTTCAGAAACAAGATTTTGGGTGTGTGTATCAATAGATGGATGTCGCGACGGCGAGTGTCATTTTTGAGATACTGCAATATTGCGTATTATTGCAAAAGTTTAGCGCGCTTGCAAAAGGTTGTGAGTTCGAATCCCGGTACCGGCATTACTTTAATTTAATTTAATTATATTAATAATTCAAGCAATTTATCATCCCTCTCCCCGGGTAGGTGAGGCCCGTCAGTCTACTGGAGGCATCTCAGATAGGCCGGACGTTGGAGTGATGACCCTACCCCGTGTACCTAAATTGAAAATCACGGTGTGGTATTCCAGGACGTAAAATGGCCGTCTGGAGGTTCGGTCCATGGATGGTCTGCTTCGTGGAAAGAAATATAGGTCCTCTTGTGCCTGCTGACTCCGAACAGCAATAATCCGTGGATCTTGACCGGTTTGTCACTGTCCTTGAACCCGAATGAGTCGGTGGGAAGGACACTGCCGAATTGGCCCCAAAGAGACCGGTTATGGAGCTATGGATAGCATTATATATATATATATATATATATATATATATATATATATATATATATATATATATATATATATATATATAAAATTGGGTTACTTAAGCTGAAATATTGAACTTTTTTGCCTCGCAATCTCTGATATTGATTTCAAGTATTAAAATAAAGTTTCTTTTGACTCTTAACAGGTACCGCGTAAAAGACTGTCGGAGATTCAAGTAACTCCGAATATTCTGTAGAGGTGAGCTGACCTGAATATACGATTCATTAGATATTAATCATTCTACAATAATACATTAGTATGATATAATACAACATTATGAGCAGTTAATAATATATAGTTTTAATATAGTTTTAGATTTTGCTAATAATTTCTTGTTTATTTTTACAATCACTCAAAAAACTTCGGTTCGGTAAGTCCCTATTTTCGCAATGAACTTTTCAGGCTCTTTTTTTTACAATGATATACTATTTTCGTTAACTAATCAATATTTATGAACCGTATTGGTATTGCCATTGGCTCACTGAAACGCACTACTACACTTATCATACTCTAAAAAAGGCCAATTAAAAATATTCTCCTTCCAGTATGTCATACTTAAAAGCTGAACGTTATTAGTTTTAATTACCACTTCTCATTTTCACTGCTATTGCAAGAGGAATTATAAGACTATTCCTGGGGGACCAGTCCCTCATAATTCAGGACCAAAGCAATTATAAGCTGTTTTCCAGGCTGGAAGCCCTACAGTAAACAAGATGTAGGTGTGATTACGTCATCACAGAAACCATGAGTCATCAGCTCCGAAATAGGATTAACTTACTGACAATCAGGATTCCTCTACCACTATTGTGTTAAGAATTTTTTTTAATAATATATAAATAATAAAATAAATCGAAATTCGACCAGAAAAACAATACTATTTCAGTTGATTTATTTATACGGTTAAATTGAGTAAAAAACATTATTTTGTATTCTTTTAGTTTGATACATAAATTTGAAAAAATCAAATTAATTATAATTCAAAATGGAAATGATTCAATAAAAAATTTAATGATCCATAACGGCCATAAAATCTGACGAATAGTTATAAAAACGTACTTCGTTTTTAAAACGCCCCTGTTTCCTATGTTCAGAAATATAAAATAGTAAACCATCAAAAGAACGAGCCCTGTTTATATATAATTGGATGTGTGCAAAAACTAGTTACTGTAATAAAACACAAACTCTATCGAATGTTGGGCCTTGTGACTTATTAACGGCCATTACAAAAACAAGAATAACTGAAAACTGTTGAATAACAGTCTATTGCTGAAAATCTAACAGTAAAATAATGCCCGAATATTATTTGCGGAATCAAAATTCACTTATTTTGCACAGTCGAAATTTTGGAAGTCTGAACATTAAACCACAATCATAACAATCCAAATTACTTGGAATTACAATGAATGAACATTTAAATGTATCACTCAACAAAATATTATCATGTTACAATTTTACAATTCATAGAACTATCATCTGTGTCTCTTTGCCTCTCGCCAAATTTCTTTAGAGTTAGAATGCGATTTATTTTATGGCAGATCTATTGAAAATAAATCAATGTTTAAAAAGATCAGGCACTAATTAATTCTCGATATGAAATTAAATGAATAGGTGCATTTTAATAAGTAGTTACAAAGCTAAAGTGAAATCAGATGCGCTGCACTTCCAATATTTGTTGCTGCTACAGTAAAGTACGCAAGAAAGTATTTTTATTTTTTTCAGGTTTCTTTATAAGAATAAAAAATAAATAATTGTGTTCTAATTCTCATCATTTATTGGTATGCTATAAGAAAAAAAAACGACAACTGTAAGAAAATTAAGATACACTAAAATACTACATTTCTTAGCGCGTATTTAGTTCGGAATCGGCG
Source organism: Rhaphigaster nebulosa (assembly GCA_948150685.1). Lineage (NCBI taxonomy): Eukaryota > Metazoa > Arthropoda > Insecta > Hemiptera > Pentatomidae > Rhaphigaster > Rhaphigaster nebulosa. The sequence goes on from OX411311.1 coordinate 17,118,603, forward strand.
TTTGTGGTTTTGCTTGCTTTTTTTCATATTTGTACAATTTGGGAAATTGTTAGGTCTGAACTTTGTAAGCTGAACTTGTTAGTGCCGGTAAACCAGTGGCTCATTAGGCCTGGGTATTATTATTATAAATAGACAATTATGTATTTTTTCGATATTTCAGGATGCCATCTTGTGTTTTATCCACAGATAAATTAAGTATCCTTTGTCAAAATTTTTAAAGATATATATTACATCGTTATCTTTTGATGAGTTTCATTATGGGGTTGTAACATCCCGTCTTTATACTTTTTTGTTTTTTATTTTCTGTATTCCAATTGTCAACTTGTCATATTTATATATATATATATATATATATATATATATATATATATATATATATATATATATATATATATATATATATATATTATTTCGCGATAATGCCTATTTAAGGACCGCGCGTGAATCATTTCTCGGTTTCCATATTCTCTTCATTTACTCACTCATTTTTCTCTTTCGCTCATCTGTCAATTTTTTCCCTCCTCTCCTCTTCTTTTCCACTACAAGGGCCTTAATGTATTTTCTGAATTTTTCTTTGTCCTGGTATTATTTTTCTGTAACACCAAGTCTTGTTATTTCCTCTTTCATCTGACTGGGGTACCCTCTGTTTTTCAGTCCCATCCACCTTGTTCAACTTGTTTTTATTTTCATTATTTTCATGTATCCGAAAAATAGTCTTCTTTTCCTTATACAATTCTCTGTGTTATATATGTATATTTTTTTAAAAATGTTTTTATTAATTAAAATTTACAAGTTACCCCAACAAAAATACATATATTTACATGTTGTGGTATAAATATCTATATTAATATAAAGTACTATTATGTCACTTTTTAAAATATTATTTCCAGGAAAACAAATAATTGGCTTTACTTATCTGATTGCAAAGTATATTTTAGTTTTAACAAAGGAAGTCTTTTTGCTTTGAATATACCTATCATTATTAACTGGCATAAAAGAGGTTTGTTAAGGTATTTCTTCAAGTAAATTTCACATTAATTTCCAGAGCATGAATATAAAGTTAAGGGCACGCAAACTTTTTTAGGCCCTTGAGTTGAGTTGGTACTGACTTTATTATCTTGTATCTAGCTTCATTAATTTCTTCAATATCTTTCTTCTGAAAAGAAGTTCCTTTGACGATTTTTCTTTGTATTTTGTTATAATTATCATATTTTAAATGCTGACCGACAAATTCTGAAACAATATTAAGGGGCTTTGCACAGAAACGTTTTTTGCACGGCCAATTACCATAACAACGATTGGTAAAAACCGTCTGCCGAGCAAACACCGGCTAAGTGTGCTAAGGGTCTAAATCATTAAGTGATGCCGTCTGAATTTATTATTCGGATAAGATAAAAAGACCAGTTCTGTTATCCCAAGAAGCGATGGAGTCAGTATGATTTTATTAAACCGCTTTTAGATTCAATATAGGCCGAAAAGGTCATGTGTCTGAAGGAATCGTGACGGTAAATTTGACTAAAATGTTGCTGGAATTATTTTAAGAATTTTTTAAAATGTTTTTCCAATATTCACTTCAAATTTCAATTTTTTCGAATTACCTCAAACACTATCCCTGGCACGTTAACTCGGTTTGGTTTAATACGATTCTGTTACCTTCCACAGCGGTATAAATGTAACTCAGAGACAATTTTTTCAAAGTTTTGCAGGAGAGCATGTAGAAGTTTCAGATCGCACTGTATTGCTAGTCGTGGATAATGAATGATCAATAATTATATTCGAAGTTTTGCGCATTACATATTACATTTTACACATATCTTTTAGCATATTTACGATACTTATACCCGAAAAACATGACCAGAATAAATCAAATACTATAATAAAACCAAATTCAGCAAAACCGGACTTAACGGCAGTTTACCTCTGACGTACAGAACTGCATTTTAAAGCCATGGTCACTATATGTAGAATAAAATTTAAATTTGAGTTATAGTTGAAAAGCTGATCTGATAATTTTAAATAAATGCTGATTTTTAAATGTGTTTTTTTCAACATTGTTTTTAGCATATGTTTATATTTTCAACTAATATTATTTGGCATAGATGATAATAATATTTTTATCGTACGATATTTGATTATTTATAATTGTTTTACTTATTTATTACCTCTAGACCGGAAGTCCTGGTAAAAATAAAATCATTTTAGGTAAGCAGTATTAAAATTCCTAAAATCGGCTGTTATAGATATTTTACATACGAATTACCTTTTCGTCTGCTTTTATCTAACAGTCGTCCATAAGGGATGTCAAAGTCAATCTTTAATATCTATTAGTGAGCTTTACTCATTTTTTTTTTATCAGTCGAGGCTGTAGGCATACTTATTTTAAACAGATTGGGCTACTCAATACTTCATCTAAAATTTGGTGATGGTATTAATATCTTTAATCCACGTATATGATATATTAATAATCATTATAACTATAAAACAATAAATTATGATGAAATGTTGTGCACACGCTTAGTATATTTTTGCTGGGATTGACTGCACTCTGGTGACGGATTCTAAAACCTTTGGCATGCTCCCACCCAACTGTAATAAAAACGTACTCTTAAAGATGGAAAACAGGCCCTTCTTTATTTTAACTTTCAATTTTTATTTTTATTTTTTAAACTTAAAATCTTTATTTAAATTTAGCTGTAAATTACTGATAGTTCTGAAGATAAAGTATACCCTAAAATGTTAAGCCCGAAGAGTGCTAAGTTGACTGCAAAATTTAGACGGTTTTTATAATTTGCTTTTAGACAAAAATCATCATGTGAATATAATTTAAGTTATATGACAGAATCATCAAGATTATCAGCACTGGATGAAATAAAAATATCAATCTTTATTCTGTGGCTCCCATTTCTCTATGATGCAAAATTCAAGCAGTATTTGTCTGGCTGCATTATGGGGACTTAATAAATTATAAACAAAAAGCCAAATAATAAAAATTTATGTAAATAAAATAAAAGTACGAACATTGAGAATAGATAAATATACACATATTTGTACAATTTTAAATAGCTTATTATTCTTTGCATGTACGCGGAAGATTGATAACTGAGAAGATGGAGAAATAAATGGTGTTTAAATGAGGTTAGAGAGGAATTGTAGGATACTAAGTGAGGCTCAAAAAATATTTCTTTATTTGTTAAGAAATCTAACGAATTTTGAAGATAAGTTATTGTAATGGGGTGTTCGCTTTGAATAATGTAGCGATATTTTACTTATTATGCCTCTCTGAAATACAATTTCCACAGCAACATCTAGAGATATAATTTCCTGTTCTTTTCCCCAGAGCGCAGACTTTAATAGTTAAATTGCACTGACGAACCGAAGAAGAATTAGAATAAGTGGATAATTGGCTTCTGAAATGCCAGTGGATCCTCGTTCTGTAGGGAGACATGGCTACAGGAATACAGAACTAGAAATAGGGAACGTTCTCATTTCTTGATAAATTATATAACTCATACATAAATAACTAAGTATGTGTTTTATATCTTACCAAATTATCTTTTGAAAAACATTAAAAACAAAATTCAATATTTTATTATTATACCTTCAGAATTCCTCCTTGACATATGATGCTGTATCCCGTCAGAATTTCTTCTACCTCTTAGGCCATTGGTGACCAAACCGTGGCGGATGCGCCAAACTTGGCGCATTGGATGATTACAAGCGGCGCTTTGCATCTTTGCGCCTAAATGTATTTTTATCTCCTGGACTGTGCCCATAGAGTCGGATCTATAATCTTTAGATGTCATGTCTTTAAGTATATTGCTATTAAAAAGGTTACTAAATATATACCAGGACCCAGATTCATTGAAAGCAGAGAGAATAGACAAATCCATGTTCCAGGCTGATTATGGTAATGAATACCAACTATTATGGTCACGAAGCGATCACCCTTTCGTACAAGAGGTCATTTCTGGCTGTTGTACATTGATTGGTGCTTTGCGAATCTGGAGATCTGGGGCGAAGCAGATTATCTCTATTTTATGAACCCTGACCACGAAGGTAAGAAAGTATAAAAAGTATTCGAGTTACTAGTATATGGCGCATCTTAATTCGTCGTAGAAAAAATTAATGCATGTATGCAAAAGGTTGGCCACCCCTGTCTAATAAAAATACATAATTCATGGACATAATAATTATATTCATGAATAATATACCTAACCTATAAAAAAACGAATTAATCAAATTTTATATACTTATTGCTATACTACTCTAGATTTTTATTTATCTATCATTATTGTACTTAATGTTTTCGCTTATATGACAATAATTAGATAGTTTTTAATTTATATTTATTAATAAATTATATCTTAAATAATTAATCAATTCATAAAGAGGTCTATAGGTGTTAATAGAGAAAATATATTTATTTAAAAAATATTAAATGAAAATCATTGAAAAAACATATTTCAACTATGTACTATGGATATATTGAAATAATGCTATATATTGAATATAAGTTCTAAAAATCGTCTCATAAGATTTAAAGTATATTGTGTCTATGTAACCCGTACTGTTGGGTAGCGCCTCTTTGATAATAAAATGTTTCTCTTTCTAGTACGGGCAATATTTGTAGTAGAAAAAAAAAAAAGCGATTTCACAAAAAAATGATATGATGAGTTAAATTTAGCTTTATTATTAGATATTTTAGGTCATGTTAACAATAATATTAGATATGCATCCATCTGAAATAATAGAATTTTTCCAAAAATCTGTTTGGAATCAATGTGTTGATATGTGTTTGTTATCATTGAAATTCAGGCTTTTATTACGACATAGATTTTAAATTTTCATTACTTTTGCCGTCATTAGACGGCTCTCCATTCAAAATGGAATTAATTAAAAAAATGAACATTAATTTTATTGCAACTGTATCACATCGATTGCATTAATTATTTGCTGATTGTGTATTTCGTACAAGTGAAAATTTTCATAAACGGATACGAAAGCACCCTAACAATCAGAACATCACCAAAGGAACCCCTCAACAGACAAGAAGACCAACCCGTCTTCCCTGCGAACCAATGACAGCCCAACAATGGATTCCCTCCAATATTAATATCTGTCAGGATGTAGCGCTTCTAGTGGATAATGGAATAATTAATCAGAAACTCAGTTTCCAGCTGGGACTTGTTTGGTAACTGTTTATTGTCTGCGGTGAGTGTCAATATTGTACAAATGAAAATCTTCCCATTGACGTCTCGGAATTCCATAAATATTCAGGGCTTGTTATTTCTAAATCAATGTATACAATAACTAAATAACTAAAGATAATATGATTGTGTTGTTTTACTCGCTAAACTTAGCCGAATAGATTGGATAAATATGATGTCAAAGAAAAAGATATGTACAATGTTTTTACAGCATTTTTAAAGTTTAATTCAGTTAACGAAATGTATATTCCTAATATCCAAACATATATTTTTTTTGAAAATCAATGATAAAATTGTCATTTATATGCCTCCGAAATATCAGGTCATTTATTTATCATATTTTTGATGGAGAAAGTTACTTAAGTTAGTAAAATGTATCTGATGGCAAATGATGGTAGACAGTAGAATGTTTCGATCCAAGGTTCTCTGTCAAATTTCTACAGTTACAACAGGATTTTCTTCAACAGTAGCCTGCAGGCGTTCGTCGTCAAGCTCTATTGGTCGACCTGTCCGGGGCTCGTCTTCATGTTTGTGGTTTCAAACCACCTCTGCACATGGCGTTCTCTAATGACGTTTTATCCTTATATTTCTGCAAGTTTCCGATATGTTAAAGCAGGATTTTCTCCTTAATCGAATTCCCAAAACAAAATATGGCGTAAGTGGTTTTTGGGGAGATCCATTTTAATTGAAATTTCAGCACATATGACATTACTTATGTGATGACCTGATATATTTCATACATCAAATAAAATACATCAAATTTCATACAATTCTCGTTGAACGCAGTAAAGGAAGTATTGTAATCGCGAAAATATTCGGTTTTCAGTTTTCAACGCAAATATCCAGTACGTACAGACGTCACGATGAAACACAACCATCGTGACGTCTGTACGTACGTTGGTATCTCGCATAACTCAAAAAACGGTTAAATATAGAAAATTGAAGTTTTGTATTTGGGAATACTGTAAAATCTAGTTGTACATCTCCCTTTTTGGCTACTACATGATTTCCGGAATTGGTACTTTCCTTGAAGATCATAACAGATTTTCTTAAAAAAATATATTAAAATATAATGCAAAACCTTTCTAATTTAGCATTTATGATTTACATATTTATTTAAATAAAACACTAGATTTTGGTTTAAATTGAGTTAACGGAAGCTGTACTTTACTTAAAGGTCAAAATAAACTTTCATCAAAAATCATATTAAAATGTAATGTAAAACATTACAAATTTGGTAAATAAGCCTGCTATATCAATAAAAATAATATTCTAGATTTTGTTTGAAATTGGTGAGCCGAAAGGAGTACTTTACTTGCAGGTCATTTATCAATAAAATCAAAAATCATGTTCACATTTAATACAATGATCATATGGTTTAATGATAAACGTTACAAACGCGATTTTTTTCCACTCTAATATAAAAATTTTATTACTTGTTTTAAGTTTTCAAATTGAGTGTAAAATAATTGTTTTCCTCTCCATTTTTGAGCTGAACAAGTCTGCAGCAGGAGAATGAGATATAAATTAAGCGGGTTCTTCCGCTTAAAATGTAGAAACCGTCGATTACTAATGGTTTATTAGAGACATAGACAGTTCTAATTTCACGGAACATGAAGAAATATCTTGGGAACTTGTTATCTACTAAAAGAAAACGACATATAATAACGGAAAGAGACCCCCGGAAACCAGACCTTGTGTGAATGTGTGTATCAATAGATGGACGTCGCGACGCCGAGTGTCGTTTTTGAGATACCGCGATCTTCGGAAACTAGTAACCAAGTTCAGGATCACTTGGTGAGCCACCGACTTATAGTTTAATAGGCGTACAAGGAAGTCATGCGGTGTCCACCTCAGATATTTCAAGTTCAACTTATGCTATAAATTATGAAGTTGTCCATTCATAGAAACAATAGAGGACTTGATTGATCCATTAAGTCGATGCGTTTCAGTCTATATGTCAACGAAAACAATGAAGAAGCTACAATTCCAAAACGGCATTGTGAAAAATATTTGAAAGAACAGATTTTAAAGAAAGTATAAAGCAAAAAAATTGTAATTACAACATTATTACTTACCTCAGGGAAGTGCCCATGCTTGAGACAATAATGGTGAGTAACAACACCAAGGACCCGAGTTCAGAAAACCAGGCTTTTTCTTCAAAACAGCACACTACATAACCCCACATCCTAACCTCAATGGTCACCTACGATATACACCCGAGGATAACCTTCTCTAAGAAGTCGCCCCAGATGCAGGAGTTGGATTACAAGCTCTAAGGTAGCTTTCAACGTGAGATACTGGAATATCTATCCTTATCCGGACCTGGAGCACTTAAACTACTCTTAGGTGAAATTGGCCGATATAAGCTAGACTTGGTTGCCAACCAGGAGATACGAAGGACAGGCCAGAATACAATATAAAAGAAACGTCACACCATATATTACAGCTGTGACGATAAGAACCATGAATATGGTGTAGGCTTTATCGTCAGGGGAAATATTATACAACGTTCGTACAAGAGATGTACAAAACACTAACGGATCATTTTCAGTTGAGATCGGGGCCTTACCATAATTTCAATTATTGTTACAACTTCCCCAAATCACTGAAAATTGAAAGGACTAATCATTTTAAATAATATGTAATCAAAGCAGTAATCATTTTAATGATTCCAATGAATATGAATGTTACAATTAAATAAAAAGCAGTTAGTTAACACAAATGGCGCTAGATAGTGCTTGTGCGACGACCTAGGGGAAACTTTGACTGCTGGCACTGATAAAGCGTCCTAATTGTAACGTTGTACCAAAATGGCTGTCATTCGAGCTAGGAAAAATAATGATTATAGATAATAATAATGATCAAAAATAATACCTTTTTCTTGATCGCTTGAAATGAATGGACCTAGTTGTGAAATTACTGAGCTCATACCTACTTTCTAGAAACCTGGAAATTATGATTTGCTTGATTATTCCTATTTATCTGTTTCGGCATCCTTAATAGGAAGAATAACGCTGTCAAAAAGAGAGTAATGCGTAGAATATTTTTTTTAGACTGATAAAAAAATTATTATTAATAATAATACATAATACAATGCTGTCCATCTCAACGGCTATAGACAGGATAGAATATTAGGTAGAATATTTATATCCGACTAAAAAATGGGGAATTGACCTTCGCACGGTAAAAGTAAATGATGTAATACCATTTATCTTGACGTCTAAAATGGGCATGTAAAATTGTTGGACTGGATAATGAACGAACCATTGAAATGATAATCAGAACTGAACTGATGGCTGATCGTCTGAAAAACGAAACCTAGACGAGAAGATTGAGTTAGATCTGACCTTTTAGATTTGGCTCTTGATGGAGTTTACAGGAGGCATAGGCTGTTAATATCATCGAACCTCCGTCAGGCATAGTTAATTTAATTTTATCGGTTTAATTATACGGTCAAAAGTGGCAATTATATTGGTTTGGTAATGGAAATTATATAAGTTAATGTTGTGAAGAAAATCTTTATTTGTTTGAATAAATCGTCGACATAGCTTATACGTAGTGATGGCCTACATTTAAAAGGATTCTACGGATGTTTAAAATTAGTATATTTTAAATAAAAGTTTTTTTACAATTAAAGTATTGCGTACATTAGTCAACTATCAGTGTTTGCGAGCATAGAGGCTTGTGCCATTTACGCGGCACGAAGCTATGTGTGATCATCCCAAGGATTTTTGATCGAATTTGCTTTTAACGTTGTAATTTTAAAGCTTTGATGAAACTCGTTCCCTCCTAGGCCGAGTTGGAAGTCAACCCTCTCGAAGCTGGCAGATCAAAGCCGACCGAAATCAAATCAAGCTCCCGGCCCTGATCAAGAGGGGATACTGCTTACTTAGAGTTCGGTTTGGGGGAGGAACTGGGGATGGTGGTTATTTCGCCCGTCCCTCGAGGCGTTGTGGGGTCGACGGCTTGGAGGAGTGCGCTGGTCAAAGAGAAATATTCTGCGTTTGTTGTTTGTGCCCTTGAAATTTGATTTATTTTTTATTATTATTTTTTTTTTTTTTATAGCGTTTAACAATCTGCAACTCAATAAGGAAGAGCTTTCTTACTAAGATCCCCTGAAAGAAATAAAGAGGAGCGGATGAGCAATGATTCAAAATAATGATAACGTTTTTACGGCAGCCAAAGGGATATGGGACAATGGGTTGTTTAAATATAACTTAGATTATAATCTAATATCTTTTATCCTGGAAAATGAATACGTACAAAATGGGACCTATATTAACACCAAATTATTTAACAATAAAATCGTTGATTCCTCTCGCCAAAACAATAATATGAATTCATAAAATACATAAAAAAGTTATAACCTTTTTCGGAACAGTAGTCAGTAATGGTACGAGTCTGCGACTCTTTTTCCTCTCAATTCATAGGGTCGTGGAATTTCTAGTTTTTTTTTTAAGTTTTTTATTGTAGATCTTCTAGTATAAACGTATAAGAAAATAAAATAATATAAATAAAAGACGTAAGAATAAAAATAAAAGTAGTGGTGATGTTATTTATTCTTCCTTTATACTTATACAATCTACTATATTTTTGAAGAATTTATCAGTTTTTTAAGGTGGCTTCTTTGTTATAAGCGGAATTTTCTATCGAAGTATTACACTTTCTTTCAACTATGTTACAAGAAGTGACGTTTCTGTACCAACAGAATTTTCCACGAGGATATTTCTTTGTAAAAGTGATTTGAATTTTGTGGGCATACATTACGAGTTGTTCGAACATCTAGTTAACATCATTTTAAGTCCTACATTTTCGATACAATTAACTTTTATGACGACATGAATATGTTGTACGAATGTAAATATTATTAGAACCTCAATAATATCGATGTACGAAATAATATATAATGCATGGATTGTTTTTGTAAATTATAACTGTTACCTAGAAAAACGAAATTCGAGAAGAAATAAAAGCACTATTACCTTTCTTGCATAAACTAATTCTTTCCTGTTGCTTCAAGTCTGAAAATAAGAACCTTAAAGGCTATTGTGCAGTAATTGTAAATGATCTCGAATTTAATCACGCTTTGGAGAGGTACAACAATATATAATATAATAAACATTAATAATATATTCGAAAAAATATACTGAAGATGCTCTTTTCTCTCTTATACATCACACTGTTTTTTTAATTTGTAGTCTAAGAATTTGAAGTGTTGTACCATGAAAGAATCTCTGTCCTAAAAAACGTCGCAAGAAAAGCTCCGGATCGATCTAAATATGAAGAAGTGCTCACTAAGAAGGAGTTTGTCATGCAAAATCACATTTGATCAAATCCAGCTGGAGTTTTATGTGCGGCAAGGGGTCATGCAATATGATAGATTAATGCTCTGACAGCCAGATAGCATACAGAAAGAACACGACTGACTCCTGAAATTAATTAATTTAATTAAATTAATTAATTTATTAATGATAAATTGTCTAAAGTGAATTAGGTAAGTATCAGAAAAGTATAATGGTGACTATATTGCTTATCGGCGTATTTTATACAATTTAAATGATTTTTGTGAAAATAAATTTGTTCTTGCACTAGATTTCTTGGTGTATGGTGTGTTTTCGTTAAAAGACAAATGTTTTTAATTTCCTTATTGTTGAATAACTTATGAGCATCAATATTTATTTCACTGCGTAAAATAGTCGTTCTTGGTTTCTAGGAGGTCTATTATTAACTTAACGACTTCAGATATTACTACTTCCATAACAAGACTTCATGAGAATTCATCCCGCATGGGTAGTGCAGACCTAGGATTCCAGTTGACTATTCCCCCTCCAGGTAGAATGTGCTCCCTCCAGCCATATATAGTGGTCTGGTGCTGGAATAAAAAATAGACAAGACTACAGTCATTACTGCAGCTTTATCCAGCACTGGCGACTAGAGATAGTTCAATCTCATGGGCCCTTGTCACGACCATCTATGGTGTTAGTTAATGGCTACCAACGAGCATGCCATGTGAAAAGTTTACTTAAATACGTCGTCAAATTGTAGGAATTAAGATTAAAATCACATATACTTAAGAAATAATCCTATTCATCTGATCTAAAGACACATGATTCGTATTATATAATCAATAAAATTATATGGATTTATCTATATTACAATCTGATCTAATAGAAATCAGAAAACAACTTTATACTGGACAAGGGCGCACGATGTGTCCGTCGAAGATTTTTATCAAAATTTTATGGGTGATTCTGCAATGAAAAAAGTCGACCATTTTGTTCAATGGGTCCTAGGAGCTTAGAAAATAAACAGAAGTCGCAGAAAATGCTTTATTTTATATCTCGATTTTGAAAAATGATATCGACGTGCTTTTTTTCAGCTATACATTTGTTTTTTAATGTATAACAAGCCAGCTCGCAACTGGCCAACAGATATTGTCAAATATTTTATATAAATAATTGATAATGAAAGTACATATGGAATGATCCTGAAGTAATTTATTTGCTGACTGATTAGATCAGATGTAGAGTGACATACAACTCCCACTTTTCAGATGGCTGATCTTCTGATAGTAGATTCGACTACATAAAAAAATACAAGCTGATTTACAAAAGTTTATTTAACAGACAAAGGCAAATATATATTGCAGTAAATTTGCTTAAGGATATAATAAATTGAAAATAAAATTCAAAAGTTTCTCAATTTCATATAACAGCAACAGTCAGATTAACACAACACCAATAATTCTGCAAATAATAGTATATCCATCGAAAGTAAAAAATTTGAGCATTGTGAAGGGGAGCGTAAATGTTTTTCCAACTTAAAAATATTGTTGCTTATTTACAATCAGAGCATCAATGCTAGGCTAGATAGAGCTCAACTTGATTCCTTCTCTACGGCTACCGGTAAAGATCGTGTTTATTCACTTGATAGTTGAAACATTTCATAAAAATTAAAAAAAAAAAATTGTTATCAAATACTGAACCTACAAAAATGGTGACTTTATCCTGACTTTTGTTTGCCTGTTCGTTTTCCTGGGAACCGCTGGGTTAGATTATTGGATATTTAAAATGACAACGGTCTATCACCTCTATTACCTCACAATTATTGTTTAATGTTTATTTTTAAAGAATACAAATTGATAGTAAAAATATATGCTTAAGATGCATTAACATAGAAATATTTATAATAATAACATTTAATTGAGAGAATTAAAGCTTTGGATTTGGAACCGTACAAAAATTATATTAATGCCTATTAAAGCCGGAGGTCCCATACCATACCATTTATGATACAATGATTTTTAGGCCTCTATTTTATAGATAGATAGATAGATAGATAGATAAAAGAACTTTATTCTGGGACTAGGTCCCTTAAGAATAACATGAAGGAACCAATAAAACAGTAACATTATCTGGCCATAAGACTATAGAATACAGAACAATTAATTTTTACAATATCTTCTGTAAAATAAATAGGTTTTTTTTATCGAAAAAATATAATTGATTTGAGCAAAACAAAAAAAAAAGAGAAAAAACAAGAAAAAAGTAAAAAAAAACAAAACAGAGAAAATGAAAAATACAAAAATAATGAATTGATTAGCAAAGTTTGTACATTATCCAAATCTATTATCCACTTCTGATCCAGATGTTAATCCTAAACTGAAATTTCGCAATTAGAGAGCATCATTTTGGAGAGAAAGAAGGTGTTGGAAAAGGAGGGATTTGAATGAGGATAGAGAAGAAGCATGGCGGATATTGGAAGGAAAGGAATTCCAAAGGGTAGAGGAGCGGGCGAGGAAGGAGCGTTCGAATTTTTTGGTTCTGTGGGAGGGAGTATGGAGGTCAGAAAGGCGAGATCTTGTTTCCAGTGCGTGGACCGAGGATTTGAATTGTAGGAGGCTGTAGATGTAGGAAGGATGGTGGGTGGTGATGGTTTGGTATAGAAAAGATCCGAGGAAATATTGTCTACGGTTGCAGGGGAAGAGCCACTCCAACTCGCCGTATAGGTGGGACACATGGGCCCGTCTCGAGGTGCCGAAGACAAATCTTAAATAGCAGTTTATGATCCGCTTCAATTTGCCCTCGAGCACATTCGAGAGGCCCCCGTATACCACACATCCGTAGTCAAAGTGGGGAAAGATAATAGAGGACACAAGGAGTTTGCGGGTAGGTTGTGGGAGAAGATGTCGAGAACGATGGAATAATTTAAGGGTACTTATTGACCGTCGGGAAATTTGGGCAATGTGGGGTTTCCAGGGGTTTGGTCGATAGTAATACCCAAGTAGGAAAGGTGTCATTGGATCTGAGGAGGGAATTGGAACCTATGACAATGGCCTGAGTTTTCATAGCGTTTAAACTTAATCTGTTCAGGTTTGCCCAGGCACTGATTCTATCTAGGTCTTCCTGGATACTGGCAAACGCTACTAATAGCTCAGACGGAGGAAAGGATAAATAGATTTGGAAGTCGTCGGCGTATAAGTGGTGGGAACAGTGGTGGATTGAATTAGGAAGATCATTTATATAGGTATTGAAAAGCAGTGGGGAAATACTCGAACCTTGGGCTACTCCTGAGGACAAGGTAAGAAAGGAAGATAGGGGTTGATTAGGAATGGTAATTGCTTGAGTCCGTTCGGAAAGGAAAGATTTGAACCATTGGATAGAGCTGTTGGAAAAGGATAGCGATTTTAATTTGGTAAAAAGGATAGAATGGTCCAGGGAATCAAAAGCTTTAGAAAAGTCAAGGAGTATTAATACAGTTAATTTTTTTCGGTCCATAGCAGTATGTATGTCAGTTGTGATTTTGACTAGCGCGGATTGTGTGGAGAAACTGGGACGGAAGCCGGATTGGAGAGGATCAAGTAGTTTGGACTTTTCAAGGAAGTTTGATATTTGTGATTGGACTATTCTTTCTAGAGGTTTTGAAAGGTTAGAGAGGATGGAAATTGGGCGATAGTCTTTAGGAGATATAGGATTGAAGATTTTTTTAATAGGATGGACTTAGGCTTTTTTCCACGAGGTAGGAAATACTGAGTTTTGGAGGGAGAAATTATAAACGAAGAGAAGAACTGGAAGGATTTCGGGGAGACATAATTTTAACAATTTAACAGGTATTCCATCAGGCCCAGTGGAATTGGTGTGAGATTTCATTATGGATGAAATAAGATCGCTAGGGGAGATGTAGGAAAAATAAAAATTATCAGAGTTGAATGATGGAACTAAGGAAAAGCAGGAAGGAGGAGTTGGAGAAGTGTTAGAGGAGACTGATAAAAAGTATGAATTTAATTCATCGGGTGAAACTGGGAAGACTGGTGAGGGAGAGGATTTACAAAGGGAGAGTTTGCGAAGGAGTTGCCATTTTGATTTAGCATTGGGGGCAGAGGAGAGGGCTTCATGATAGTGGTTGGATTTCGCTCTCCTAACAGTTGCCTGTGTCAAATTGCGGAGTTCCCTAAACGCTTGGTAGTCTTCTGCTAGCCTAGTGCGTCTAAAGCGTCTACGGGCTGCCTCACGCCTTCTTTGCATATCTTTAATTTGTTGACACATCCAAGGAGCAGGCGGCCGACGGAAAGTAGAGGTTTTGAGTGGGGCATAGGTATCAAGGATGTGGATGAGATTAGAGGTGAGGGTATCGACCATGGAGTCAATGGAAGAACAGGAATATATTTCATTCCACTGCAGCGTTTCAAGGTCAGGTAAAATATTTTCATGTGTGAGGGCGTCTAGGTTACGGAAAGTTATGGTTTTAGGGAGGATCGTAGGAGTTTCGATATTGTAGGATATATGGATTAAGTCGTGAGAGGATAGAAACGGGACAGGTAGTTGAGAAAAGGAAAGGAGATTACGTTCTGAATCGATGACATGTAGATCCAACCAGGTGTCGGACCGGCAAGTGTGATGGGTGGGAGAAAATGGGACGATGAAGAGATGGAGGGAGAAAAAGAGATTTTCAAGGTAGAGTCTGTCGTTGGAATCAGATAGGAGATTGGTATTAAAATCACCGGAAATTATTATATTGTTGTAGAGAGGAACATAATTGTAGAGAGTTGATTCAAAGGATGAGTCGAAAGGAACCAGAGGAGGGCGATACACCACAGTGTGTAGGAGAGGATGTGCATTGGAGGAAATTTCAACGACAAGGAATTCAATATGAGGATGATCGGATGGGGATGAGGTATCTAGAATTCGGAATTTCAGGCTGTTATGAACATAAAGACCGACACCTCCACCAGTCCGGCCGTATGCATGGCCGTCATAACGTCTATGTATAATTAGGTAGGGAAACAGAAGAGGAAGGAATGTAGGGCTTTTGCCATGTTTCGGAGACTGCAATGGTATGGTAAAAGTTATGAGTAAAATACTGCAAAAATTCATCATAATGAGCTGGTAAGGATTGGGAGTTAACGTGACAGGAGGTTAGGACACTAGATAGTATGGGAAATTAGACTGTATACAGTATTTAGCGGAAAGATGCGAATAACAACGACGAGCTGTAGAATAAAATCTGTAAAAAAAGTGAATAATGAACGTAACAATTAAACAAAGAGATATATAATAAAGAAATGCATGAGAAGATAAAAAATGTGCTTCTATTGAAGTAAAAAAAAAAAAAATATAGAAAAAATAAATTCTCCACGAAACATAGAACTTGGGGTCCATTGAGAGTTTCCAAATCCGACCGGTGGGTGGACGGGTGCCAAAACGTCAGCAGAACGTATCGAGGTCTTGGAGCTTCGTCTATGTAAATTACGGGGTGGCCGTCATCCTTCCGGCAGCGCACTCTTCCGGCTGCAAACCAGACATATTTTAATTTTCCCGCCGCTCTCTTCTGTCGAGCGAGCCAGTACAGGCGTCTATTAGCGGGAATCATTTCTTCCCCGAGATATATCCGGTGGGCATCGTTCTCTTGCCAGCCAATATCCCGGGTGGAGAAGTCTCTCTTTACTTTTCTCCGCTGCACCAGCTCGTCCCGCACAGACTGCCTGACGAAACGGGCAATGACAGGCGGCGGTCGGGGGTCATCTTTTTTCGGTCTTCGGCGCTCTACCATGTCGAGATCCTCTATATTAATCTTGACGCCCGAGGCCGGCTCCCACGCTGGCAACCAGAGCCGCAGGAGTCTCCCCCGCGCGGATCGGGATGCCCCGTATCTCCACCGACCTGGATAGTAGGCCCTGTTCGGCCTTATTGAGTCTGACTTCCAGTTCACCGACCCTTGATTTCAGAACTTTATTTTCGGAGGTCAGATCTTCCATCAGCTTCGATTGGCCCTCGAGATGGCTTTCAATTTTCGAAAGCCTCTCGTTTAGCATATATATATATATATATAAGTTAAGGCCCGGAGTGCAGTAGTATTAGCCTTAATACCATATACGGCTGTAAACAACAACCAGAATGTATAAAAGGCGAATTAAGAGCTGAATAAAGTTAGTCTTATTTCGGATACTGTGCGTGTCATTACTTAACCCTTTTTCCTTTTTTTTTGATTTTTGAAGCTGCCGACGCTTAACTGGTGCCGAAACCCGGGACGGAGCGTTCGTAAAAGATTTTTTTATTTTTCTCTTAAAAGACGATACGGAAAAAAGGAAATAAGTAATGACCAGCGAAGGAGTGGTGAGACCGGCGGTCCTGAACGTGCAGAACGTTCCGCCATTGCCCCAAGACTCGCTAGCCGCGGCGCATGCAAATGCGCTGGAATGGATGAAGATTAGAGTGGCTACATCACGGGACCTGAGAAACGCCGTATCAGATCTGGAACGCTTCTCGGGGGACATAGGTGAGCTAAATCACTTTATAAAAGGAGGTGACCGCCTAATAGCACGAATCGAGGCCAAGCTAAGAGAAGATTTGGTAAACCCCGGAGACGCGGAAGCCCTGAAAGCGGCCCTGGTGTGTAGGGTCAAGCGCAGTATCTTGAACCAGATACAAGCGGATGAGGAGACACCATGGCCGGTAGTGAAGGACAGATTAAAGAAAGCATACGGCGGCGGCAGGTGGACACCAGAAGAAGATATCTTTCAACTCTTCAGGAAGGTAAAAACTCCCCAGCAGACGAAGGGACAGTACGCCGGAGCCCTGTTGGCTAAATTTAACCAGATTACGGAGAAGATGAGGGAGACGGTGAGTGCGGCCGAGACAGAAGGAAGGATGGGATTTGTGTCCACCATCCTAAAGGTTCAGTTAGCCAAAGAAACCGGGACTAAAGGTGGCCTCCCAGGAGACCGCTCATTCATGGAGTGTGCACAAGAAATGGTGGACAGCAGCGCAAGAGAGGAGGAGACCCGAATGGAAGTAGAAGAGGCGGGGTGGAGCAAGGTAACCTACGGGCGCCCAGGAAATACGCTGACGACCTGGAGAAAAAAGGGTCAGATTTACAGCAACCCGGAGAGAGTAGCAGGACCGGGGAAAAGGATGAGTCAAAGCAGACCCCAGACCAGGACGAGAGGAGGAGACAACAGGAAATGCCATGGATGTGGAAAGAGCGGACATTTGGTAGCGCAGTGCCCACGTACCAGGTGTTTCGAATGCGGGACTGAGGGACATATCGCAAGACATTGCCCGTATCTTTACCAGAGAAAGGAGCCACCAAGAGCTGAACCAATGGAGGTGAACGCTCAGAGAGTAAGGAGGAGAGACGACTCGCTAAGAAGGAGCGCATCATCACGAGAGCCGTCTGAAGCATCGGGCTCATCCGAGTCGGAAGAAGAGTCGGGCGGGCCAGAAGGCAGACGAACCGAAGGAACCAGAGGCGGCCGGAAGAACGGAGGAAGCAGACGATGGAGAGCAGAGGAGGCGATCTGAGGGGAGTGCCAGCAGAGAGGCGACCGTCTGTTAGTAAGTCAGAATATTGCAAAGGAGGCTTGCTGGTTGCCTATCATACGAGTAGCCGAAGGAGTAAGGTGCCTGGTGGACACGGGAAGCTCCAACACCATCATGACCCGAAGAGCGCTGGAGAGGCTGTGTGGAGGAGAGAGGACACCCCAGACGCAGGTATGTACTTGTAAACTAATCACCCTGGGTGGCCCATGTAAAGTAGAAGGGGAAGCGGAGTTGGGACTAAACAGATGGGGAGTTAAAGGCGGCACATTAGCGGTGCATATAGTAGGGAGTATGCCCCGGGAATACCAGGGGATTATTGGCTGTGATCTGCTGGGGAGAGTAGGCGCGCGGGTTAGGATCCGCAAGGGAAAATGGTACATGAGGATAGGAACGAGAAGTTACGATTGCCAGAAGCGTATAAAAGACGGTAGAGCACGGATAGGAGCAATTAGTCATGAGGAGGATTGGAAGCAGGCGATTAGGAGGGAGTTCAGGGACATCTTCTTCAGGGAGGGAGATACACTCGGGGTAACGGGGCGAACTATTCACGAAATACCGTTGAAACAGGAGAGGATCACCTACATAAAAGAAAGACGGTACCCACAAGCACTACGCCAACATATTCGGGAAGAATTATCTAGTCTAAAGAGGCAGGGGATAATTGTTGACAGTACATCGCCGTATAATAGCCCGCTGTGGGCGGTGAAGAAAAAGAGTGCACCGGGAGTAGATGGGGAAAAATACCGGGTGGTAATAGACTACCGGAAATTAAATGAAAATACGCTGGACGAGAAATATCCGATCCCCAGGTTTGAAGACATTCTGGACAGACTGAGTGGGGCGACGATATTTAGTACGCTAGATTTGAAGGCGGGATACCACCAAATACGAATGCACCCCAGAGACCAGCATAAAACGGCATTTACTTTTGAGAGGGGGCATTACGAATTCACGCGGATGCCCTTCGGATTGAAGAACGCCCCGATAACGTTCCAACGCCTTATGGACGAATTCTTAAGGGGAATAGACGAAACAATATGCCAGGTGTACATGGACGACCTCTTAGTGTTCAGTAAATCGGAAGCCGAACACGCGAGGCACCTTCGTAGCGTGTTTGAACGAGTGCGCCAGTTTGGTCTAAAATTATCGAATGAAAAATCACTTTTAGGGCAGGATCAAATCAAATTTTTAGGCCACACGATTACGAGTGAAGGAGTCAAACCAGACACAGACAAAGTAGAGGCTATTCGGAAAATGGCGGTTCCGCGGGATGTAAAAGGAATTCGCAGGCTACTGGGGACACTCAATTACTACAGACGATTTGTGCCGGAAATGGCGGAGTACCTCGTCCCCCTCAATAGAGTGCTGAAAAAGGGAGCAAAGGTAATAGTGACGCCGCTAATGGAAAGTAACATCCGTAAATGTATGCAGCGGTTACAAGAGGAGCCGGTATTGGCATTTCCGGACTTTAGCAAGACGTTTAATGTCACTACAGACGCGAGCGAATACGCGTTAGGGGCCGTGTTATCCCAGGAAGCAGACGGTGGTGAACGCCCGGTAGCATACGCAAGCAGACGCCTTACGGACGCGGAGACTAGATACAGCGCCTTGGAACGGGAGTTGCTAGGAATTGTGTGGGCCGTGGACCACTTTAGACCCTACGTATTCGGGCGGCGATTCCGCGTACATACCGATCACAGGCCTCTGCAATGGGTGGGGACGCTGAAGGAGTCCTCGGCGAGGGTTACGCGTTGGAAAGAGCTCTTGGCCCAATATAATATGGAAATCGTGTATAAGCCCGGTAAAGATAATGTAGTCGCTGACTGGTTGTCTAGGGCCATCATGATAAATGCCATAGAGGAGGAGGGTGGAGGACCATCGAGGGACGTGCGTCAATTTTTGACGGAATGGACACCTGAAAGAGAAGGAGAACAGGGCTCGCGAGAACTAGACGAAGAGGAAGAATCCCCAGGAGAGACGAGCTCGATCGAGGAAAGACCGGTGGAGATGGAAGAGATAGAAGAGTTGATCAACGACAAGAGGCGGCAAATAATCTGGAAAACCAGAACTTCGGGCCTCATGAAAGTAGAATACTCTCGATACGGACGCAGCAAGATCAACTCCATTTGGTCGCAACCAGGGGCGAGAGAGGACCAGATTAGCAGGGCCCTGAAGGACGCGTCAAAACCAGGGGTGATCTACGATATCTACGTGGGAAACGCAACGATCTGGGAGAAGATAAAAAAATTATGGCGGTCTGAACAAATCGGTATGGATCGGACTTTCATCCGCTGTAAGCTAATGGTAGAGACCGTGAGAGACGAAGAACGCCAGAAAGAGCTGACGCTCGCGTATCACCAGGGCAAGACAAATCACCGCGGGGTGACCGAAACGTTGCGGGCATTACGGCGTAAGTATTTTTGGTGGGGAATGAAGAAGTCCATCACAGAGACCATCGGAGCATGTTCCATATGTCTCACCACCAAATACGATAGACATCCCCCAAAAGGTAGACAGGAGGAGACGCCGACTGCAGATGCGCCGTTAGGAGACCTACAAGTGGATACATTCACCTGGAGAGGGTACAAGTGGGTCACGATCATCGATCTCTTCAGTAAAGTGGCGATGGCGCAAGAGATCCAAGAACGATCAGCGGAAGCGGTAATGAGAGCTCTCCAGACGTGGTTCCAATTTTACGGGGTGCCAGAGCGAATATCGTCTGACGGAGGGAGAGAGTTCGACAATGCTCAGCTTAGGGAAGAAATGAAAAAACTCGACGTAGTATGGCACCTTAATACACCAGGACACCCTAAAAGTAGAGGAAGCATAGAAAGGCTACACAGCACTCTGAGTGACCACTTGAGGGTGTACCAGGTAGAACAAGGGCTAGAACCGGATACGGCGATGAGGAAAGCGATAGTGGCATACAACCACTCCATACACACGGTAACAGGGTTCTCGCCGTTCGAGATAATTTTCGGGTTAAGGGAACGGCGCAGGGATTACGGAGGGACGACGGGTAACGAGGAAATTGCGGAAGACCTGTTAATTAACAGAATTGAATTAGGGAAACGGTGGGAGAAAGTTCGAACGAAAATTGAGAAGGAGAAGCGCGGTAGGGTAGCGCGGGAAAATCTTCGTGTAAAGGACGTGATGGGGGCGATAAGAATCGGGTCCATCGTTTATCGGAAGATAATTTCCAATAGGGGAAAGGAGCCGCTGCGATACGAGGGGCCATTCAGGGTGATTATAATTAGGGAACATAACACTGTCACCATTGAAAGTGTCAGTGAACCTAAAAAGAGAAGGACAGTTCATATCGAGCAGTTAAAGCTGCCAATAGTAGAGTCAGAGCAACCGTAACGAGCTGGAGTGCCCCCGTCTCAGCGCACAGAACCATTGTACACAGGAATATATGTACAATAGCGAATTTGGAGTCCAGAAGAGTTATATTTTATTTGTTCTTTAGGTTGCACGGAAAAATTTTTAGTTTGTATAGTTATTTTTTTTTTTATTTTGTTGTGTATGGCTATTGTTTTTTTTTCGTTTTGTGTGTTATTCTTTTGCATTTACTATTTATGGACATAGTGTTAAAATGTGAGTGCAGGGATTATAGAGAACAGGGAAGTGTAAATATAGTCATAGTTAGTAAGTTTGGATTGTAAGGTATTGACGGCTGAATACTATGCACTTCGTTCCTATGTATTTGTAAAGTTTACGAAATGTTCGTAAACTGGCAGGTGGGAGTTAAGGCCCGGAGTGCAGTAGTATTAGCCTTAATACCATATACGGCTGTAAACAACAACCAGAATGTATAAAAGGCGAATTAAGAGCTGAATAAAGTTAGTCTTATTTCGGATACTGTGCGTGTCATTACTTAACCCTTTTTCCTTTTTTTTTGATTTTTGAAGCTGCCGACGCTTAACTTATATATATATATATATATATATATATATATATATATATATATATATATATATATATGCAATATACGTCTGTATGAATACCACATCGCGCGGCCAAAGAACTCCAGGTCTATAGTGCCAACCGAAAAATATATATATATATATATATATATATATATATATATATATATATATATATATATATATATATATATATAATTTTTATTCTACATATTATACTTTCAAGTATCTCAGTATAGTAATTTCTTTAAATTTCTAAGTTTTTTTAGGAAACCTAACATGGAAATTTGGTAAGGTGTAAATTACCATGTAGTTTTTCCATAGTCAAAAAGACAATCCTTGAGTAGCCTTACTTCCTCTAATCACAGGACATCATGACGGTGATCATTGCCTATTTCTGATATTAAATTTTCAACAGTTCTGTTAGTATCACACAGTCTGAAAACGATTTTGGTAAGGTAAGATGCCCGAAACCCGTACCTTCGCCTAAATTTGTGCCCCTTCCCCAATTACCTAGAGTTGATATTGCTGCTACCTGCTGAAAAAAATCTTGAAATATAGTACCATGACTGTTGATAGTAAAATAATTATAAGTATTTGTGTTCTGGCTCAAAATTTTTCAACTATAGAACGAGGAGGAGCTGGTTATAGTTTTTTATTTCGACTTCAGAACGCTATTTATTCTGGTGCATGAAGGTAAGGTATTTTTTATTTATATTATACTATTCGGTTGCCTAGAGTGTTGTTTCCATGTATAAATTGTCCGAGACACATATATTTAATCGTTAAGGTAGGGAAAGCTGCCATTGTTTTCACAGATTCAGTCCTAAAATCGTATCCCTTAAGCTTTTTCTCTCCGCCATTCCGTCCCGTATAATATTTGAAATTTCGAATTTCGCTTAAGGGGACCATATTTGGCCACATTCCCTTAAGGTATTATAAGGACGCTATTTTTGAAATATGTTATTTACCTGAAGTAATATTTGTTAATTTTCAATGAAAGGATTTTACATGCTATATATAGTGTATAGGAGATGCATACAGAGAGCTTGAGTAAAGCTGTGTTGGCGAGGGGAAGAGATAATGCCCTGCACTGATAATACTAATGAGAGGCTTTGGCTTAGTAGCTTAGTTCCAAACGGGCTTTATATTAACGGATCGATAGCTTATATTGCACGCTTAAGTGCTTCCATACCTAGTAGCTACATAATGATATACATACAGTCCATAAAGAGCACGGTAATAATTTATTTACATTACTTGATTTTATTTACCCATCCCATAAACAAATTGTTTGCAGAATCTGTCGGCATCATCTGTATAGAAGTTATATAATTATGAGCTGCAATATCCAAAAATGTCATGGTTGTAAATTCCATGTTCAATATCATGAACTCCACGGTGCTTGTCCTTTTATACATAATCTAGGACAACATAAAGAATAATCCAAGTCTAATTTATTATTATTACTTGTAGAATATTAATAAAAAATCCCAAAACTAAGCCTAAGTAAAATTTTCAAATATATTACTGCTATTCTTAGATTTAAACGAAATTAAAAAAATTCCGATAAGCTGCGATAAAAAAAAAAAATTCTCGTTCCAAGGCCGGTTAGAACTACAGGGACGTTCGTGTTCAGCTGAGCTCTGAAGGGATTAACCGAAATAGCCAATCCCTTGGTGTCAGGAAGGGATCAGGATGGATTACCTTGGAAGTTGAATTAAATTTTAATTCATTACTCTTTCCTAACTTAAATAAATGCATCTATTAATAAATAAAGTATAAGTCCACATCATGGAACATCATGGAATCGAGTGCAATAATCGGATCCGATGAAAAGGTTTTCCTTGAGTTGTTTCTAATTAAAATAACATATATTCCATTATTGTTTGCATTTTGATTCCGACCAAGTATTATTCTCTCTATTTATTCCATTTCTTGCATAAGTTCTTATTGATAAAAATGGCGATATTATTAATTGTGGTAATCGTTACGAAGTTTCTTAAGTTTCTCAAATACTAATAAGTAACAGCCCAGATAACATTTTCCCATAGTATGATCGGAACAGAAATCGCACTCAATTTTTATTGTTAGCACAAGTAATAAAATTGTTTAATTATTTCTCCACCTCAATCTTCCGCATTTATGTAAGCACTATAGTTATATATATCTTTATTTTATGTTTATAGCTTATAGTTACTCTTTATAGTTTTATGTTTATTATGTCTTTTCTTTGTTAGTATAAATAGGTGTACATATATATTTAATTATGATTTAAATGTCTGTAATTATTAAACTCTCCTTTATTTCAGTTTACTATTTAACTTTTCTTAATTATTTACTGTAAGCTAGAAAAATCGTACTAGTACTGAACATTTCTGTTATTCTAAGGGGACTAAAAGTCCCAGAATAAAATTTATTTTTATTCATTCATTCAAACTTTCATAAAAAAATACATTAAAAAATAATGCAAAACATTTCAAATTTAGTATATGAGACTTTTATATCAATGTAAATAATATGTTAGATTTTGGACAAAATTGGCTAGACGGAAGTTGTACTTTACTTGAAATTCATAATAAACTTTCATAAAAAATTACATTAAAATATAGTGTAAAACTTTTCAAATTTGATAAATAAGACTTTCATATCAATATAAATGTTATACTAGATTTTGGTTACACTTGGTGAGCCGAAAGGAGTACTTTACTTGAAGGTCTTAATATACTTACATAAAAAATTATATTAAAATTAAATACAGAGATCATATGATTCGGTAATTATGGTTGCAAACGCGATTTTTCCCCACTCTCATTGAACATTTTTATTACTTTTTTTTAAGTGTTAAAATTCAGTGTAAAATACTTGTTTTCTCCCCATTTGTGAGTTGAGCAAGTCTGCAGCGGGAGAATAAGATATAAGTTAAGCGGGTTCTTCCACTTAAAATGTCGAAACCGTCGATTTTCAATACTTTATCTTTTATGACATTGACAGTTCTAATGTTGTTACGGAACACGAAAAAACTTCTTGGGAACTTGTTACCTTCTGAAAGAAAACGACATTTAATAACGGAATCAGACCTCCCGAAACAAGAGCTTGTGTGTTTGTCAATAGATGGAAGTCACGACGCCGAATGTCGTTTTTACTGCAATCTTCGGAAACTAGTAACCGAATTCAGGATCACTTTTTGAGCCACCGGTTTATAGTTTAATATGCGTACAAGGAAGTCATGTGTTGAACACATCAGATATTTTATACTATTTATGTGTTGTGTGCTATCCCCAGTGGCGTACGCAAGCGGGGATAGGGAGAGATATTCCCCTGAAATGTACCATACAACATAATTTTTATATTTTCAATAATATTTTTGGCAATTTTCAACAATAATTTTGAATCTAATTTGCACGCTCATTCTTAAAGCTTACGCCTGTTGTCACACCGACTGTTCAGTTATCCAGTTCAGGGAAGCTTTAGTCTTCTTTATGGAATCTTCTAAAAATATTTTAACAGTGTTACTCTAATTCGGCTTGCTGTTCAAAAAGGTTTTAAACATTGTTCTAGTAGAAAGGCATTAGTTTTTATTCAAACTATATACCAAAACAAACAGTGGAACGAAATCATCTACATTCTCTAAGGGATACCTGAAATACTTAGCATGCCGTATCTTGGCAACGAAGATGCATAGCCACAGAGCCCTGGAGTTGTGGTCCATTAAATGCAGAGGCCGAGTGTCTCCTCAATCAGGCATCCAGGCTATAGACATTCCAGACATTAATCCCAGTTCCATTCCTAATTTAATTGGGGATCGGCCAATGGTGGCGAGTGCCACCCCCCTCCAGCTTCGCCATCTCCAGGCCTTTTTCATATCCTTAATTAAAGTTCAAAGCGTCCTTTATTTATTTATTTTTTTTTTCATTTATGGATACAGCGATTATAACATGCGAACTGGTCTTCCAATGTTCAATCCTCAACGGGGCTTGTATATTCAATCTTGTATTCTATATTATTACGACAATACTGCTTATATAACAATTGGAGTGTTAGTTCAAATCATGATTGTATAATTTTACTTCCATTTAAATAAATAAAAACAATATCTGATGTGGACAACACATGACTTCCTTGTACGCCTATTAAATTATAAATCCGTAACTCAAAAAGTGAAACTGAATTTGGTTACTAATTTCCGAAGATTGACACTCGGTGTCCCGACATCCATCTATTGATACACACACAAAAGCACACACTCTTGTTACTGGAGGTCTCATTCCGTTATTATATGTCGATTTCGTTCAGTAGATAACTAGTTTCCAAGATATTTCTTCATGTTCCGTGACAACAATAAAACTGTCAATATCACTGAATAAAGCATTAGAAATCGACAGTTTCGACATTTTAAGCTGAAATACCCACATAACTAATATCTTATTCTCATGCAGACT
Organism: Rhaphigaster nebulosa; assembly: GCA_948150685.1. Taxonomy (NCBI): domain Eukaryota; kingdom Metazoa; phylum Arthropoda; class Insecta; order Hemiptera; family Pentatomidae; genus Rhaphigaster; species Rhaphigaster nebulosa. Next base: position 17,144,999 of record OX411311.1, read on the forward strand.
TGTTGATCCCGCAAATGAGAGGAAAACCAGTATTTTACACTCAATTTTAACACTTAAAACAAGCAATAAAAATATTTAATTGGATTGGAAACTAAATTTCGTTTGTAACCTTTATTACCGAAACATATGATTTCTCTTTAAATTTAAATATAATTTTTGATGCAAGCTTATTATGACCTTCAAGTAAAGTATCCTTTTCGGCTCACGAATTTTAACCAAAATCTAGTAAATACATATATATCGATATAAAAGTCCTATTTACCAAATTTGAGATGCTTTACATTATATTTTAATATAATTTTTGATGAAAGTCTAATATGACCTTCAAGTAAAGTACCGCTTCCGGTTTTCCAATTTAGACCAAAATCTAGTATGTTATTAAGATCAATTATATATGATATAAATTATAAATACTAAATTTGGGAAGTTTCTCGTAGTATTTTAATATAATTTTCGATTGAAATCAATTATGCCCTTCATGTAAAGTACCACTTCCGGCGATCAAGCTGTGACCAAAAAGGGAGGTTCACAACTAGATTTTACGACAATCCTAAATACAAAATTTCAACTATCTACTTCTAACTGTTTTTGAGTTATACGTACGAACGTACGTACAGACGCCACGACGAATCTCGTCAAAATGGATTCAGGGATGGCCAAAATGGATATTTCCGTTGAAATCTGAAAACCGAAAATTTTCGCGATTACAATACTTCCTTTACTTCGTACAAGAAAGTAAAAATATTTGATGTGTACACCTTATGACTTCCTTGTACTACTAGTAAACTATACATCTATGACTAAAAAAAGCGATCCTGAATTTGGTTACTAGTTTCCGAAGATAGCAATATCTCAAAAAATAACACTCGTCGTCGCGACATCTATTGTTACTTGAGACGGTGCTGCCGAAATTAAATTCTTTATTTATAATAGCATAAAAGTCTCCAATACCAAATTTGAAAAGAATATGATTACATTAGCTACAAACAAAGTACAACTTCCGGTTGGACAATCATAAACAAAATCTAATCAGCTCTTTCCATAAAGGAAAGAAACTTAAATACAAAATTTCACACAGTTTGCTTAATTAGTATTTGAGCTAGAGTGTATTCGACATACACACACTCATATACACATTCACAGATACAACACTATAAAAATGTTAAAAACGGTTGTTCAGCGTACGAAAAGGGAGCTTGCTTTCTTATTTCTCCCTTCTGAGAAGGCGTAGGATAAAAAAAAGCAAAAACAGTTTCAAGTAAAGTACCAATTTCGGCTAGCCAAATTTGAACAAAATCTAGTCTATTATTTATATTGATTTAAAAAACTTATATACTAAATTGGATATGTTTTTCATTATATTTTAATATAATTTTTGATGAAAGTTTATTATGACTTTCAAGTAAAGTACAATTTTCGTCCAGCCAATTTATTTCAAAATCTAATATATTATTTATATTGATATAAAAGCCTCATATACTAAATCTGAAATGTTTTGCATTATTTTTTAATATAATTTTTGATGGAAGTTTTGATAATCATTAAGTAATGTACCATTTCTGTTTTACAAATTTTATCCAAAATCTAGTATGTTATTTATATTAATATACGAATCTTATATACCAAATTTGAGAAGTTTTGGAATATATTTTAATATAGTTTTTGAAGATAATCCATTGTGACCTTCAACTAAAGTAGTAGTAGACAATAAAGTAGCAAGTTGTGACCAAAAAGGGAGGTCCACAACTAGATATTACAATCTAAATACAAAATTTTAACTTTCTACGACTAACTGTATTAGAAAGCGAGATACGAACGAACGTAGAGACGTCACGACGAAATTAGTGAAAATAGATTCAGAGATAGTCAAAATGAATTTGTCCGTTGAAATCTGAAAACCCAAAATTTCTTCGATTAGGTACAATACTTCCTTTACTGAGCACAAGGGGTAATAATAGAAAAAAAAATATGCATATTAAATTGAGTCCTGTTGTTCTGTAGTAATATGTAAGTAATATGTAAAGTAGTGAAGTAATATGTAAATAAAGTAAATAAAGTAGTAGTAGTAATATGTAAAGTAATGACTTTACATAATATTTTCAATGGAGAAAATAAATGGCATTATATGATACTTCATAATAGACTTAATGTAAATATCTACAAGGTTTTGTGTTCCAAAAAAGCTTTAATTACCTTAATGTTGAAGTGGAATGGTGGCAAGCACAACTCCATTTTTTGGGGTTAGTTAATTAAGTGAATAAGGCTATTAACGTATTTTTACAAACCAAAAAAAAAATCAGAATATAACAATATCAACCATGAAAATTTTTGTAAAAATGTATTTAGGGGCAAGAGTAGAGAATCTCTTAATTGTGAATTATGAGATATTCTGTTGAAACAAACAAAAAATCGTTTAGAAACTGACAGATCTTGGAATTATATGTAACATGCATTTTTATAAACTCTCTTTTTTTTGTGTGAGGGGAGGGAGCTCCATTTCTTTGATGTTTTCGTAAAAAGATTTAATGTGGTAAATGAGAGTTAGAAAATAATTGTCTACAAGATATTTTATTATTTATTTTTTTTTATACGTTTTTGATCACTTTATTTGTATTATAATTTAAATATTTTTGGTCAGCGATAAGGACGATAATTACATTTTAAATTTTTTGCTCTTAAAATACAGCACAATTTAATTTAAGGAAAAATAAACAAAAATATCTTCTTTTTTTTTCATCACGATGATCAAAACCATTTTTTCATTTTTCTGTTTTATAAGGAGATAACCAAAACCGCGTAGTTTTATGTTTTTATTTTTTATAATAATTTCTTTTATTTTTATATAAATTAAGTAAAAATGTGGTCCGTTAAACTTTGCATCAATTGCGTTTTCGAAAGATTTTTCTAACCTAGCCTATAATCTATTCTCAGTACTACCTTTTCAGATAAAAAAAGAATTTACAATGTATCTGTAATTTATTATTAAGTGGTGATATATTGTTCGCAAGACCCATAGAAACAATATATTTAAAAATAATAGTTGTTTTGAAGTTGTCAATGATCAAAGAGTAAGTAATTAAAGAAGAATTGTAGAATAATAAACTCTTTTTGAAAAACTTTTTATCAATTTGTGTAATTTTAAGTTCTTATTACTTAAAGAGCATAATATACGTATACCATTTTATATAATTGATTAGAATTACAGTGATACTCTAAGATTATATTGCTTGACTATCAATACCATAAATAAATTCCAGCTTGACTGTGTCCTATTTTCAACTTCTACAATACCTACCCATCTATGTCTTGGTGTAATCAAACACTATTCTGAGTCGTAAACAATTGATAGATTGAGCAATGGATCATAAAACTATTCCCTCCTTCGTTTATTACTTTCAGAAGTTTTTACGACTAACTCTTTGGCATTTAGTCAATTCATGACTATAAAAATATTGCAATTATAAATATAGCAATATATAAGATTTTACGATGAAAGAGAATATTTATTTGTATCTGAGTTTAAAGTAACTCACCACGCATTTTCTTCTTACGTAATTTTTGTGTTACAATTTTTTTTTTATATTATAATATTGTGAAACGGAAGGTCCTTTAGAGATTATAGATGATATTGGCACATTAAAATATTTTTTCACTAAACAATAAATTGAATTTGAAAATAAAAATGAATTCAACATATTTTATTTAATGTATAAAAGCACGAATTAATATTTTATTCATACGGAATTACCTATTCATACGGAAGGAAAATTGAGACATTTTTGGTTACCTAACTAGCATAAGAATAATAATATTACAACATTTAAAATAATTTATTATTATCTTTATCAATAGATTCTTATAAAGTTACTCCTTAAACTAAGCATGAAGAAAGTACTAAGTACTAAGCTATGACTAGCAAACTTATAATAGCAACACTATAAATAATTATTTAGTGCAGTAAATAATGAACCTAAAATCTGGAATTTTTTCACAATGAAATTTACGTCAATGGAAGCTTTCCTAGCAAAGAAAAGGAAATACAAATTTTTTTTGAATTGCACCACTCTTCATCTATTCCTCTGTTCCATATTCAGAAACAATATCGCCACATAGAAAAAAAGGACTAATTAATAATATCGTATTTTAGAGAATATTAGAAATATTTTATTACAAATTGAATATATTATTAAAACAAGTTTATCGAACCAAGTCCGATTAATCCATTGCGACAGATTGAATTAATCTGCATTATTAAAGTAATATTAAAACATTACCCTTTGATTTGGTCAGACACCAATGAATCCATTTATAAATCCAAAAGCAAAAGAAAATTCCAAAAGTTCATAAAAAAACTCCCTTATACAATTTGTTTAAAGCTTTTAACTTGAAAAATTCGGGTTTTCCCTAACTTCTTTACTCAATTGGATGAAAATTAGTGGTGTCACTTTAAATAAAATAGAAATTTCAAAATCATTATATTAAAGTTTCGAGAAAAATAAATTTATAAACAATTAAAAATCTATACTTTAAAGTTTCAATTTAAACCATAATTCATCCGAACATGTTATGTGCATGACGCCCTTCATTCCAAAGTCAAATAAAATGATTTAAAATCATTCCAAAATGGAGTATTAAGAAAGATAATAAACGGAACATCGCTGCAATGATTTAAAACGTCAAGATTCCATGAAGAATTAAAATCGTTAAGAGTTACGGAATTCTTAACTGAGAAGAGTAATACATTTTTGGAATCCTTGAATTCAAGTCAACTTCTGTCAACTTAAACCTCCAGAAGTAACTCAGCGATGGCATAATTTATTTTAAAATTAAATTTTGTTTTTAGTTTGTAAATTCAATAAAAAAAAAAAAGAACGAGTCCCATCGCCTAATTATTAATTAGAAATTATCATAAATTGACGTATATAATGATATAACATACCTCTTTGAATTTCAAATCTGCAGAAAAAGAATAATTTGCAGGAAAGTAAATTATCAGGCAAAATAAGGAGCTAGGAAAAAGAAAAATCAGCTAAAACGTTTAGAACAATAGATACTTGTTCAGAAGACTTTATTTGTGTTTATTTTTTATAAAAAAAAAAAAATACCGTAGCTTGGGGCTAAATAGACCTAAATAAAATATCTGATGTGGACAACACATGACTTCCTTGTATGGCAATGAAACTATAAATCGGTGGTTCAAAAAATGATCCTGAATTTGTTTACTAGTTTCCGAAGATTGCAGTATCTCAAAAACGACACTCATCGTCGTGACATCCATCTATTGGCACACACAGACATACTCTTATTTCTGAAGGTCTCATTCCGTTATTATAAGTCTTTTTCTTTCAATTGGTAACAAGTTCCCAAGAGATTTCTTCGTGTTTCTTGACAACATTAGAACAGTCAATATCTCTAGATAAAGCATTGGAAACTGACGGTTTCGACATTTTAAGCGGAAAAACCCACTCAACTTATATCTAATTCTCCTGCTGCAGACTTGTTCTTCTCACAAATAGGGAGGAAACCCAGTATTTTACACTCAAATTTAACACTTAAAACAAGTAATAAAAATGTATAATTAGATTGGAGACCAAATTGCGATTGTAACCTTTATTACCGAAATATATGATTTATGTATTTAATTTAAATATAATTTTTGATGTAAGCTTATTATGACCTTCAAGTAAAGTACCCTTTTCGGCTCACCAATTTTAACCAAAATATAGTAAATACATTCATATCGATATAAAAATCCTATTTACCAAATTTGAGATGTTTTACATTATATTTTAATACAATTTTTGATGAAAGTCTAATATGACCTTCAAGTAAAGTACCACTTCCGGTTTTCCAATTTAGACCAAAATCTAGTATGTTATATAAATCAATATATGTAAGTTATAAATACCAAATTTGAGAAGTTTTTCAAAGTATTTTAATATAATGTTTTATGGAAATCAATTATGACCTTCAAGTGAAGTACCACTTCCGGTGATTAAGCAGTGACCAAAAAGGGATGTTCACAACTAGATTTTACAACAATCCTAAATACAAGATTTCAATTTTCTACGGCTAACCGTTTTTGAGTTATGCGAAATACGAACGAACGAACGTACGTACAGACGCCACGACGAAACTAGTCAAAATGGATTCAGGGATGGTCAAAATAGATATTTCCGTTGAAATCTGAAAACCGAAAATTTTCGCGATTACAATACTTCCTTTATTTCGTTCAAGGATGTAAAAAAAAGATTTTAAATTACAGATAGGTTTCTTGCCAAGAAAATACAGGCATAATTCAACGACGCTAGGCCCTGAGTTACTCACTAAACCACCTCACCGCTACTTTTTCAAGTTTGGGTCCAAGTTGTCCCAAACTAGTCTACGTTGTTTAATAAAATTTTATAACAAAAAAAATTAATGATAATTTCTGTACCAGATATATCAGGGCGTACATGTTTTTTATTTCTTTCACTTCAGCTCATTACTGATTGCAATTCAAGTAATTATAATGAATGGAAATTATGTGATCAGCAAATTTTCATAGCTCTATCAAGTCACATTTTATTGCTGTGAGAGTGTACAAATGCACATGATCTTTTTTTTAAAACTGAGTAGATTCTCCTATCTCAAAACGAAACCAGAAAAGTGCGGTTGTAGTTATCGCTTAATTCATATCAACCCGTATCAATAATCAAGCTAATGAGTTAGAATATTTAAAATTAAAACAGGTCATGGTGACTTGAAAACCTTTTTGCTTTATTCCATCAGCAATTTTAGTAATTGAATCATGGAATGTTGAAGCTGCATGCAGACACGTAGGAACCTTTTTGTTTGTTAATAGTCCTTGGAGCAATTAAGAGTCGATTCGAGCCGCGATAAAAACAAGGACACTTCCACTGTTTGGTAGACAAATCCCATTATTAGAACTTGAGCACGTTTTGAGAACATCAGTATTCATAGTGGCCTCAATTAATATGCCATCAACTGCAGCTTGATCTATTCTTAGATCCATTAAATATATCTCTATTTTATAGTTAGCAAGTCGATAGTCAACATCACAGATATATTAGTACAAATTCTATAAAAACGAGGAATTTATATATATATATATATATATATATATATATATATATATATATATATATATATATATATATATATATATATATATGGGGCCGGGGTGGCCGAGTGGGTTAAAGCACCTGCAAAAATGCAAAAATGCACCAGCCTACAAACCCAAAGGTTGTGGGTTCGAATCCCGGTCCCGGGATTCCACAGGCAATAATAAAATAATTAAAAATAAAAAAAGACATTAATTAATTAATTAATTAATTAATTATGGAGGAAAATAACGCTACCCTATTACTCAGGCCAATACGGCGCGGGTTCGATTCCCGCATAGGGACAGTAATGTCCTTACCCTGAGAGTCACAGGGAGGTGAGCGACCCCTGTGTCTGACATAGCTCCTGGCCCTCCAGGTTGGGGGTTGGGCATAGGGCTAATAACCCTATCCCGTCAAAAAACAAATATTACGAAACCTAAAACTAGCCTCGGAAAATCTGACTGTCTTAACATGGTAACGACCCCGGCTTTGTATAACGGACTCCATCTTGGATCATGGAATGTTCGGAGCTTATACAGACCAGGGGCCGCCCAAACGGTAGTGAATGAAGTAAAAAGGTACAACATACCGTTAACAGCCATACAAGAGGTGAGATGGCCAGAAGGTGGTGAAACCACTATTGATGGCCACACACTGTTCTACACCGGGAGAAATGCCAAAAACGGAACAGCTGGCACTGGATTTATAGTTAGTCCAGCTGCAAGGAAATCAGTTATAAACTTCACCCCGATTAACGAGAGGATAAGTGTATTACGAATTAGAGGTCGCTGGTTTAACACCACGATTATTAACGTATATGCACCAACTGAAGACAAAGATGATGAGGTGAAGGATGATTTCTACGATCAGCTAGAAAAAGTAGTGGACCAGGCTCAAAAATATGACATCAAATTAGTCATAGGTGACTTCAATGCCAAAATAGGCAGAGAACCCCAATTCAGGCCCATTATCGGAGGCCAAAGCCTTCACGAAACGAGCAATGACAATGGAGTGAGATGTATTAGTCTTGCAGCAGCTAAGGGTCTAGTGGTCAGTAGCACGATGTTCCCGCACAGAGACATCCACAAGTACACCTGGGTAAGCCCTAAAGGTGCTAAAAACCAAATTGACCACGTGCTGATAGATAAGAGACATCAGAGCTCCATCCAAGACATAAGAAGCTACCGTGGAGCAGACTGTGATTCGGACCACACTCTGATTAGGATCAAATTCTGTCAGAGGCTGAAGCGAATCAACAAAGTAGGGGACCATGTGGAAAGAAACAGGTACGAAGTCCATAATCTGAAAAATCCTGAATTAAAAGCTAAATTCCAAGTTGAACTGAAGAATAAATTCGAACCCTTGGACTCAGAGGACCTGACGGTTGATCAACACCGGGAGGCATTAGAGACTGGGTTAAAAGAAACAGCTAAGGAAGTAATAGGTATTCAGGAGAAACGAAAAGCCAAGAAGTGGTTCACAGAAGCATGTGAAAAGGCAGTGGAGGAAAGAAGAAAAATTAAAGTTCTCTCCGTAGCCAAAGCTGATCAGGACACGCTGGAAAAATACGCCGCTGCCAGGACAAAGACAAACAGAATAATAAGAAAAGCAAAAAGAGAATTCCTCAAAGAAAGACTGCAAACTATTGAGGACAACTGGCAGGCCGGAAATATATGTGAATTCTACGCAGACATCAGGAAAGAAAGGGTAGGATATAAAGCGAGAAACACGCAAATGCGAGGAAAAGATGGCAAACTGACGGCATCAAAAGAAAAGGTATTAAGCATCTGGAAAGAACATTTCCAGCAGCTTCTCAACCAAGGGAACCCCACAAACGAAGAAGACATGGACCACGCTGAAGACCTCGACCCGCAAGAGGTTGAAAAACCAGACATTCTGGATGTGGAAATAGCTATCGACAGGCTTAAAAGAAGAAAGGCCCCAGGGTTGGACAGCATACCATCAGAGCTGTTTAAAGATGGAGGCGAAACTCTAAGAACCAAGCTATTAGAACTAATCCAGAAAATATGGGAGGAGGAAAGGATACCGGAGGCTTGGAACACAGGTCTAATATGCCCTATCCTAAAGAAGGGGTCCATGTATGAATGTGGTAACTACAGAGGCATAGCACTCCTTCCGGTCGCCTATAAGATAATGACTAATATCCTGCTAAACCGGATATATCCCCACTATGAAAATATAATAGGCGACCACCAAGCAGGATTCAGAAGAGGAAGGAGCACGCTAGACCAGATCTTTATCCTAAAACAGGTACTCCAAAAACGTTGGGAAGTAGAGCAGGATGTGCACGCCTTATTTGTCGATTTCAAAGCAGCCTATGATTCCGTGGACAGAAACTGCCTATGGAAAATCATGACTGAGCTGGGTATTCCCGGGAAATTGGTGAGATTGACGAAGGCGTGTACAAACGACCCCAAATGCAGAGTACTGATACAAGGAGATGTGTCTGAAGCCTTTGAAGTTAGAACAGGTCTGAGGCAGGGGGATGGACTCTCGCCGATGCTGTTTAACTTAGCCCTTGAGAAGGTGATTAGAACAACTTCATTGGAAAATGGAGGGGTGCACGTTGGAATGAAACACAAAATCCTAGCGTATGCGGACGACATAGCTGTCCTTGGAATCAATGAAGAGGACATTGAGAGACTTGCTAAGACTCTGTTACGAGAAGCAGAGCAAATCGGCTTGAAAATAAATGAAGACAAAACAAAATACATGATAGTTAGCCGAAAAATCCACCCCAACAATAGTATCTGCGTGGATGGCAGAACATTCCCGAAAGTAGACAGCTTTAAATACCTCGGCTCCACAATAACCTCAGTCAATGACCAGCATACAGAGATAGACCAGCGTATAACAAGCGCAAATAGAGCTTTCTTCTCTCTGTCAAGAGTACTGAAATCCCGAAAAATCTCCAGAAATCTCAAATTAAGGGTGTACAATGCTGTGATAAAACCAGTTCTGATGTACGGCTGCGAGACCTGGGCTCTAACCGGCACCCAAGAAAGCAGAATCGAGAGATTTGAAAGGAAAGTCCTCCGCATGATAACCGGAGCGATATGGGATCAGAATCTAAAATCCTGGAGAAGAAAGACCAATAAAGAACTACTTACAGAAACTGGTCAGTCAATATCTCATGATATGAAGGCAAGGAGGTTAAGATGGGCGGGGCATGTAGCTCGAAGCAATCCATCAGGACGCCTTTTCACAACGATGAATGCCACAATAGTTGGCAAGAGACCACGTGGAAGGCCAAAAACCAGATGGATAGACAGGATCAACAAAGATGCGAAAGAGCTGCATGCAGCAAACTGGAAAGCAGTGGCCCAAGATAGGCAGAGGTGGAGAAGGCTGGTTCAGGCGGCCAAAGATCTACAAGGTCTGTAGAGCCAACCGAAAAAAAAAAAAAAAAAAAAAAAAAAAAAAAAATATATATATATATATATATATATATATATATATATATATATATATATATATATATATATATATATATATATATCCTGCGATTCCTAATTTATTAATCCTTTTTGGTTTTTTATATATTTGACTACGTTGGTGTCATTATAACACTACTTTAAAACAATGTAATATATATATTTTCCTAAAATTTCCAACTATCATTGCTGTAATGAAAAATTTTGTACTTGGATACGACATCTGTGAAGTTGACCATCGATATTTGGTTTCAATAGAAATGAAATAAAAAATAAATAAATAAAATTATTCCGATGTACCAGCCCGTCCCATCCCTTCACCCTCCCACTGGACAAAATCTGTTATAAAATGTAATATACGAAATATTACTATTTACAAAATAAGGTAGAGTGATGTGGGGTAAATGCGTTTTCGAGATTAGTGCGTAATTGTTTCGTTTAATCCAAACTCTAACCTGAGAAGCGCTGCTCTTTACGAGCATGAAGCTTGAACACTGATGCATTAGAAATCAGCCATGAAAGTACGCGAAGGTGAAGTATTGACTTGTTAATATTTATTCCTGTTGATAAAGTTGTATCTTTCAACTTTTGCTGTACATCCGTATCGATGTTTATCTACCAGTAGGATTTTTTTTTTTCTCCGTGAGCGGAACCTACAGAAGTTGTTCTACAAAAAACTTTGTGGTTTACATTTTTACTCAACAGTCTTTTTTTTAAGCGCTTGTCCGCAGTTACCCAGCGAAACATGATATTAGGGGCAATTACAGACCTTTGTTGTGAAACAAGTGTGCGTGGTGTACACTTAACCTTACTATCATATTTTGTTGAGGCAACTATGGAGCGAATTAAAACAAAAATTATTTTATTCAATACATTTATTCAATTTTATTCCATATCTCACTTTTATAACACTACGAAGATTTTAAAATGTATATCTCAGAAAAGCTTTAACTTTTTTCGATAGTTACACCAGTATGATAATTCTCCGGAAATCTTCCAGATACCTTGTAAGCACCTGCCCCTTAAGGCTGAGGAGGCATGTGAGTACTAAGTACTATTTATTTAATACTAGCCGAAATGGACGTAGCAACGTAGGCTTGAATGTAACATATAAACATGATAGCCTAAGGAATATTTAAAAAAAAGAAAAAAGAAAAATCAAGCTTCAAAAATAAAAATTTTACAGACCTGTAAAGTCGAACTTAGTGAAATTTAGTTCGCACTTTCCCCACATTACCCATTAACATATGTTTTTTACTTCCTTGTACGAAGTAAAGGAAGTATTATAATCGCGAAAATTTTCGGTTTTCAGATTTCGACGGAAATATCCATTTTGACCATCCCTGAATCCATTTTGACTAGTTTTGTCGTGGGGTCTGTTCGTATCTCGCATAACCCAAAAACAGTTAGCCGTAGAAAGTTGAAATTTTGTATTTAGGATTGTCCTAAAATTTAGTTGTGAGCCTCTTTTTTTGGCCACTGCTTGATCACCGAAAGTGGTACTTTACTTTGAAGGTCATAATTGATTTCCATAAAAAATTATATTAAAATACTTTGAGAAACTTCTCAAATTTAGTATTTATAATTTATATATTGATTTAAATAACATACTAGATTTTGGTCTAAATTGGAAAACCGGAAGCGGTACTTTACTTGTAGGTCATATTAGACTTTAATAAAAAATTATATTAAAATATAATGTAAAACATCTCAAATTTGGTAAATAGGATTTTTACATCGATATAAATGTTTTTACTAGATTTTGGTTAATATTCGTGAGCCGAAAAGGGTACTTTACTTGAAGGTCATAATAAGCTTACATTAAAAATTATATTTAAATTAAAAGAGAAATCATATGTTTCGGTAATAAAGGTTACAAACGCAATTTGTTTTCCAATACAATTAGACATTTTTATTACTTGTTTTAAGTGTTAAAATTGAGTGTAAAATACTAGTTTTTCTTCCCATTTGTGAGATCAACAAGTCTGCAGCATGAGAATAAGATATTAGTTAAGTGGGTTTTTCCGCTTAAAATGTCGAAACTGTCGATCTAATGCTTTATCCAGTGATATTGACAGTTTTGTTGTTGTCACGGAGCATGAAGAAATATCTTGGAAACTAGTTACCTACTGAAGTAAAACGACATATAATAACGGAATGAGACCTACAGTAATAAGAATGAGTATTTGTGTATGTGTCAACAGATGGATGTCGGGACGCCGAGTGTTGTTTTTACTGCAATCTTCGGAAACTACTTACCAAATTCAGTATTACTTTTTGAGCCAGAGATTTATAATTTAATAGGCGTACAAGGAAGTCATGTGTTGCCCACATCAGATACTTTAAAATCTTTTCTCTCCCCTCGGCGATTCGGTTTTCCGCAGTAGTAGCATGCCACCTTTCTCGATCAGTTATCTGCCACTAATCTAGTTCTTCAATTTTTCTTATAACAGGAAGACCACCTTCATCTTCGGTATACTCTGGCCTTCTCCTTGTACCCACTTCAAAGTCCAGTATGCCTCTGCGCAACTAAATCTCTGGTAAGACTGCTGAGCCTTGTAGTGATCTCTTTTCATGGTTGCTAAGAACGGTGTCCAAAAGAGGAGCTCCCGACTTCTTGTGTTGAACAGAATTTTCTATTCATACCATTCGTGATGCCTGAAATCATATAACTCAGTCTATCCTTCCGGCTTCTTATTATTCTTCATAAATTAATTTTCTTTCTACATATAACGGAAGATACTCCAATCTTCATGCGGGTTATGTTGTACTTCTAGATGCCTTGGGTATATATCCTGAAATTTCTTTGCCAAATACTTGAGCATTGAAGTTGAAACACGTCTCAGACCTAATATAAGGGTCCAATCGACAATGTTTAATCTTTCCAACTCTGGCCTATTGGCCCTGAGAATGTTGAGGTGGAAAAGGTATCATTTACTGCCATCGCCATAAATTCATCTATTTTGATTATGTGTGTTTCGACTGGATTCCCAAACTGTGTAGGAAAGTAGGTGATGAAATTAATGTCTTTAAATAGATAGTGAAGAGTATTGAGAGGCAGAGAATTCCAAAGGATTGAAGGGCGGGTTAAAGAGGATTTATCATACGCTGCTATTTTGTTGGAATATAGGTCGGAAGGTCGGGATATATTGATATTGAAGTATATAGATGGTTTTAATTGGATCAAAGGCGAATGAGGGAGATTATGAGGAAATAGTCTGCTACAGGAAGTAATTTAAAAAATATTGTCTGCGGAATAACCACTTCAATAAGGCGTAATAAACTAGTCACATGAGAGTCCTTGGACCGGGAAATGTATCAGATAAACCTATAAATAGTGCAACAAAAGTTTTAATTTATCATCAGGGTTCCTTGTGGGCCACCCGTACAGTCTTAACGGAGTAAAATGAGAGATAAAACAAGAAAATTATTATCGTTTCGAGAATGGATACGATAGAATCGACAAAGCTGATTTTAGACTTTAAAATTTTCGAATATCAGGGTTTTCTGTAATTATAATTGAATCAAAATAAAAATTGATGTCAGAGGTTAGGAAAGTTTAAAAGTCAATAAAAGTAAGCTCCATAAGAAGGATTTTCGACATTCCATGCAAAATAGCTTGCTGCGCTATTGAAATCCACGATCTGACCCATAAAAGTTAAAAATATTTCCAATTGACTACGTGTTTAGAGAGTGGTTTTATTTAAACCTGTTAGGTAGAGCTGTTGTTTTGACAATTGGGTTTATTTTAACATACATTCAGATTTTTATGAAGTGAAGGTTAAATTTTGCGAAGTTCCATAACGTTGAGTTATTTAATCTTTTGTAATTTTTTTAATGTACCATATTAATTGTGAAAATTCTATATATGTGCTCCATTGTTTCTATACCATTCTTCCAACTAATCAGTATTTAAATTCTGTCTTCTTAAATGTACAGGATATGGAAGGAAATAAATTTTTGGCAGGCATTTCTTTGTATCGCATCATCATTATTTAAACGCTTAATAACAATATAGAAAAGCAAAATCCCAAAAAGAGGCATAAAATAATTGTTGATGTATAAATGGAAGATTATACTAACGAAGCCTAGAGTCTCTTAAATACTGTTAAACAACTAATCAGTCATCGTTTTGCCAATTCATGCATCATCAGGACAGGAAAAAATAAATAAATAAAATAAAGAGAGAGAGATCACGTATATGAAGAAAAATTGTAGCATATCTCACATCATCAGTCAAAAAAGATATCTACTAGAGACAGTACCTCATGAGTATATGTATAGAAATCTTGGAGTTCTGGAAAATTGTGAAAGCCATATCGCTTCCCAATAAAAATTTCTTTGCCACAGATTGTGTTTAGAGATTGGTTCGAATTAAATGAATTGGATTTCAGTATTTATTAATGCCAGCTAACTTTAAATATGTTAATGCAGATTATACTATCTGGTAAATACATAATAAAGTTTTTAGTAAATAATACAATAAAATTAATCTACTACAAGAGTGTAAAATGTGCAATAGAAAAATAAAGAAACACTTTATCACATATTTTTAAATGCCCTCTATATTGTAATTTGAGATTAAGAATTTACCAAGGAATAGAAAATGTTAATTGACTTAACTTGGAAATATTTAAACCAAACTTCATAGACGATATGAGAAAGTTTTATTTTTTCATTGCTGGTATTTCAAATTATAGAGAGATGGTTGGGTAGACATAATTAAAAAATATCCTTATCTCAGCATGAAATGATAACTTTTGTCTTTGTATTTGTTTAATTAATAACATATATTATTTACACATCTATTTCTACCTTTCAATGATATTATAAATTTTAACATATAATTCTATGATATTATTTAATTTATTTGTGATATCATTTTGTCGTTGTTGTTAGTTTTTAGCAAATAATGGTTTTTAACTTTTTTTGCTTATATTATTTTATTAGGATGACTTTAAGCCTCTTATTCAGAATTCATGTCTTAACTTTTGTATTTTTAAAGTTAATTTTAAACCATGACAGTGTAAATAATTTCGTATGTTTATTTCTTTTTTAATTATATGAATGCTATTACTATTGATTATTATAGATTTTAATTGTTATTTCCTGTGATATAATATTGACTGTTTCTTGTCCTGGTCAATTTTTCAATTGTATTCAAATCAATTGTATTTATTTAGAGTAGTCTACTTTATGAGTTCAAGCGATAAAAAAATATTTATGGTTTAGTTTTCAATTAATTGAAGAGTTTGGATATACAAGATGTCACTCATCGAGTTTTAGTTAGCTAAAATGCTCACGATGAATAATATGCCTACATATTATATTTACCTACTATAAGTTAATATTATTTTAATTCGTTAGACACACCTTTCACTGTATGTATGGTAAATCACTTTTCGTTATTATAATTTCTTCCATACTTTAATTGGAAGCACACTACAACACTATTAATTAATTTTACCAACAAATAGTGATGATGTCGGCATTTTTGTTAAGACTTAATTGCATTGGATTATTTTATTATCTAAATATTTAAGTAAATAAAGTAATAAGAAACAATGGTCAATAATAATGTAATAAACGTTAGTTGAAGGTATGTAAACTATATGATTTACTTAAACGTAATAAGCGAATGTTAAAGTCAACCTGCGCAAAATTGTAATTGTTAATAAAATTGGTGAAAAAACATCACCCTGTGGTACACCGTAAGTAAGATTGTCCACGAAAAAATGGTTAAAATAAGTTATTTTTTAACTGATAAATTTCTGGATTCATAATGATCGGAATTAGAATTATTTTATTTAAATTACAATTAATTAACTAATGTTTCTAATTATAATATATTCTAGTGTTCTAGTGTGTATAATTAAATGCTTAGAAGAACAATAAGTATTGTCATACTGGAGTATTTATTTCTAATTTTAATTCAATTATCTTTTTGTTTGAACGTAATGATCTTGATATGCCAATTATTAAAATTATATCACTAAATTTATGAGACTATGACATATATTTTAATCTGTTTCGCGTTATTTTCAGCTTTTTGAGAGTCCCGATAGTTAATTTCAAAATTTTCGAAACATAAACTGAAATAAAATTAAATGATTTTGACAATAAATGGGAAAAGGCTGATTTATATTATTGTCTAATACTTCTTTGCTTCAAATATTATGATTTGTATAATATTGTAGAGTTGCTATTAGTTATTTTCTTCTACTGTCTTTTGTTTTTTGCATTACCAGCAACTACTTTCTACGATTGGTACATACAAACACATGTTGCATTACGTCAGGATATGATGTGACGAAATTCTTATTTCCTTGTACTGTTTATTTCTCAACTGCTAAAAATTTGTTCAAATCATTACGACAAAATTACAAACGTTTACTGACGTCAAACAGTTGATCATTACGGACTATTTCCCAATCGGCCAGGATCCCCTGTCAGATGTCACCCCAGTAGACATGGCGCAATTGGGCAACCGGATGGGACAGCTTGCGCAATATGTGCTTTATATTGTGGTGCAACAGCGGGCTAGGGAGCTTCACTTATTGCGCCCAAGCTGCCAGAGAGCTTATCAGGCTTGATAGCGCTCAAGGTCCTGTCAAGCGCTAATTATGGAACGGATAAGCGCCTTATCAACAGAGTCAATGCTTTCTCAGAATCAATACAACCATTAGCACATTTTACTCGGCAAAATCTTCAAGATATAACTGTTATGATAATGCCATTTAATTAATGCCATGATCTCATTCTATCTACAACATTGATATTAGTAATTTTGATAATTATCGGGCTGTGTGAAAGGAGCGCATGCTTTCTGCATAAACTAAATCGGAGGCAGGTCCGAAAAACGCTCTAAAAGAAGAACTTATATTGGAACTCTGATAGTTAATTGGTCAAAGCTCTATTCCTTCCTTTCGGCTGCCGGCAGAAGTAATTGTAGAAGTTCAGATTGATGCGAACCAAGTGCGTCTAATATGTTAATATTTATTAATTTATAACAGTAATGTTATAATATTATACTAATTTAAAAACATGCAATTAAATCATGCTTATGTGATGATCGCATTCTATTATAATATTAATTTTAATTATATATTTATATTTCGAAGGTTATATATTTATTGATAAAAAATAATACATTTTCTTCAACTGACAATTAAATGGTTTGTTATAAGCGAAACCTGTTTTTTTTTAAGCGAGTGGGCATCGATTTTGGAGTAGATTAGATTTTCTTCAAGCTAAAGCTTTTACGAATCGGAGTAACGAAATTTCTGCATACAAATTAAATTACTAAGGATTGTTTTTTGTACATGTATCTCAATTTGCCTTGTTTGTTTGTTTCTTTGCCTAGTTTATATATTATTCCGGAATTTGTCCTGATTTACGATACTTGGTTTTCAAGTTTCATTTATTTAAGACTCACAAATTAGATCAAATCTTTAGATCTTTCATTTTTTAATAATTATAATTATTGTTTATTTATTTTTTTCTTTAAATACATTTATCATATTGTTTTGGTTCCGTATCTTTTTATTTAGTTATTATTAATTGTACTATTTTTGATGCTTAGGTGCGTTGCTAAAATGTAAACATTTGATTAGTTTTCGAATTTTTTGTTCTCGTTTTGCTTGTATAAAGAAACAGAAAGCGTTATTTTAAATTATGAAATGGTTGAGAGTCACCAGAAAAGAGAAATACGGATTAGAGAGTAATAGAAGGTCTATAACAAACAAAGGGAAAAAAAAAAAAAAAAGGAACAGATATAAAATGAATAATGTAGTGATAATTATAATGTGTTTAGAGCTAGAATGAAAGAAAAAAAAGTTATGAATATTATGTATTATATAATTGTAGGTCTATAGATTGATTAGTATGTTGTGTATGTAGCAACCCAAGGTATTTGGGCAACATTGCTGTAAATAAAGCATTTCTCTCTATAACATTTATTAACCAATATTAGAACACAATAATTAAGGAGCTTACTGTTCCATCAAATAAAAAAAAGCGTTTTTTTTCACTTTTTCAATTTCATTCGCATGAACTCGTAATTGCCAGACACAATTAAATGTTCGTATCAAATGGGAACAAATACATTCCATACAGTATTGTTAAGTTAAAATGTCCAAATTGGATACGTGCCACTTTAAAAATAAGCTCATTGATTATAGTCCCTAAATTCGAATGCAATAAAATTGTTTAATTTTACAATGAACTCATAATAAATTATTTTTATTTTTAACTTTCTGCAAATTATGTCTCCATGTGAGACTAGAATTGTGGTGAAAAATAATATATAAAATTTCATGGACAATTTTGTTTTCTAGATTTTGTGTTTTGGGTCTCTATCGTCATTGAGATTTTAATTATTTTAGGATAGCACCATTTTAATTATATATTCCTGATTGCACTATTACAGTTTTTACTTAACTTCGAACATTGTCCACTTTTATGATCATACAACCCAACATTTGGCGTCCTAACTGGATTTCTTTTTTGGAGGGCTTCATTCTATTCGTGTTTTTTTTAAGAAGGTAAACGAATGCATTATATAGGAGAATAATACTGTTAAATTCTAAAACATTGAAAACTACACTTACTTTTAATTATTATTATACAACATAAGGCTAGTGGCCTTTCGTTGGTAAATAAATAATTACTCAAAAATCTAAAAATGCTAACATTTAGTCAATATAAATATATTCACAAATTGTTTGTCTAAATATATAAAAATAAATTAAATAAGTGTGTTTATTTCTGTGTGACAATAGAGAAAAAGTTGATAAGTTGAATAATTTAAAAATTAGTTTTTTATATCACCATAAATATTTCAGCTAAAAAACATTAAATTTTACTAGTTAAAAATTATTTAATAATAAGAAAAAAATAGGCATTAAAGGAACCTTTTGAAAAAGTAAACTAAATTACAGGATTTTTTGTATGAACAATTTAAAGAAATTGTAGAAAAAAAAAATTACTGATTTCGGCTAATCTAATTTTCAGGGAAAATGGCTGTAGATGTATCATTTAACAAATAAATATTTCCCATTATCTTTACATCATAATCCACTTGCCTTCAAGACGTACGTTTTTACAAAACCGTTTTAGGGCTAATCACTTCGACAAGCCAATTGAAGCATACAATAGTAAAACCAAATATGAAAAATAAATTTAATTTCTAAAGAAGTAAATAATTTATGTAATAAATATTATATATATATATATATATATATATATATATATATATATATATATATATATAATTAAATATTTTATATAATAAATTTATATAAAGTTATTTAATTTATTTTTACTTGATTGGAGTTCTTATTCCCCAAAGCGCCTATTTAGTTTAGTCTTCATGTGTTCTTCTTCGCCATGTACGTTGTAGCTAAGGTAATGTGGAAAGTTCTCTAACGTGTAAAAAGGCTCCAACCTGCTGATTAAGTTGGATCTTTCAACTTCTGCTGTACAGCTGCATCGGTGTTTATCTACCATCAGACTTGCTTTTTTTTTTTTTTTTTTTTTTTTTTTAAATTTTACTGTAAATGAAACCTTCGGAAGCAGTTTGTTCAAATACTTTGTTAATTAGATTTCTTCTTGACAATTTTCTGGATTTTAAGCGACTGTCCGCATTTTCCCCGCAAAACACGAAAGTAGGATTAAGTGCAGCCTATTGTAGGACAAATGCGTGAGGTGTTTAACCCTAATAGCATATTTTAACAGGACAAGTGTATTGATATAAAAGTTCTTTTTTTTTTTTAATACATTTATTCAATTGTTTTCCACATCCCACTTTTCAGGACTAACTGAAGATTGTAAAATGTGAATCTGATACAAGTTTTAACTTTTGTTCGATGATTACATCAGTAAAATAATCCTTCGGAGAA
The DNA here is from genome assembly GCA_948150685.1 of Rhaphigaster nebulosa. Taxonomy (NCBI): domain Eukaryota; kingdom Metazoa; phylum Arthropoda; class Insecta; order Hemiptera; family Pentatomidae; genus Rhaphigaster; species Rhaphigaster nebulosa. The sequence continues at coordinate 17,165,459 of OX411311.1, forward strand.
GAACTATTTTGTACTTGACTCACAACCGTTGTTTCTTGAATAATGAGCCTTCCAGGTACTTCTTACGAACTTTCCCCTTAAGACAAGAACACGTGCGTACTATGTACTATTAAATTTAATTATCTAATCTCATAAAAATTAAGGTACTTAAAATTTTGTATATAATATTTGAACATAATCGTCTGAGGAACAGTTGTAAAAATAAAGAAAAAATCTAGCTTCGGAAATGAATATTTCACGAAAATGTCTCCACATTATCTTATATTTAACTAAGTTTCGTAAAATATAAGTCTATCCACATACAAAATTAAATAGATACATATATCATATGATTCGTTATGAAATGAAGAATTCATGAGGATTATTAAAATTATATCGTTATTTTAACTCTTTATGGAATCTTCATGGTTCCAAATCCATTTTCTATATTTGTAGATAATTTATGCAAACATATTCTTATCCTTTTTATTCATTTTTGACCTTGGTCACAATGGACGCGGGAATGAATATTTATGAAGGCTTTCAGATCAAAAGCCTGGTAGTACAAACACAATAGATGTTCAGAATAAATTAAGCCATATACATTGTCAGACAATAGCTCCAAAATGAAATATCTGAATATAAATATTATTCAAAAGGTAACTAGTGTTGAGGGAGAGGTGACATTTATGATGGAGAGAGTTTTCCAGTTACCAGTGGTTTTTTTAAAATTTATTTAAACAAGTTGTGTATTTCAATAGACAGTGTAACTTAATGATTTTATATACTCTCTCAATTTGAATAAACAGTTAAATATTTTTTCATGCTAAGTAATTGTCATTATTTAATATTATTAAGTGATGTCGTAGTACCAGCAATAGATACTTACGTTATAGTTATTGCATAACATTAATAAAAACTACCACAATTTAAGATTTATAAATATTAATCGTGGTATAGAAAGGAATATTTAAAATATTCTTATATATCCCACTTAATTCTTAAATAATGGAGATAAGCTACATTTAAATCCGAAACAAACGTTTTTTATTTATTTTTTAAAATTTAAATTATCTACTCTACCAAAAAGAGTCATCGGCCTCAAGATATCCTCTAAATATTCTAAGAGCCTTTTCTCTTTAAGAATTTAAACAGTGTGATGATGACTTTCTCTTCATTGTCTTGTGATATTTCTTTCAATTTTTACGTTAGTTTTAAATTCAATCGAATTGATTCGGAATGGGGGCACGCTTACAACATGTGTTTTGCTGATTAAACTACATTTTCACACTTATAAAACAAAAACCAAAAAATACATTCATTACATACTATACTATCATTTAAGTACTATTATGTAAAGTACATGCGTATGTTTATTTTTTTCTAGCCTCACGGCTAACAATTTGTATGCGCTCGTATATATTGACATAAAGATGTATAGTCTTGTGTATATATATATATATATATATATATATATATATATATATATATATATATATATATATATAGATGTTGTATATACAATTCGAAAATTTCTATGAATAAGATACAACGTTCAAAATGTAAAACATTCCTTACAACTTAGTTAATATGAATTTTTTTTCGAATGAATTTTCATAACGATGGAAATATTACCTTTCATCCAAAACGTAATCGTTTCATTCAGTCCAATACCGACATTTGATTAATTTAAAATTGGAAATGTGGCAGTTTCAACTATTCTATTTGAAAGTTTTAATAATCTTTTTCGGACTGTTGTCTTTGAATTTTCATTAATGTGTGTTTTACATAACTTTGTCTTCGTTTGTGAAATGGTCATTCAATTTATTTATCTCTTCATTTAATGTAATCCTATAAATAGACGTGCATTCTGACAGAGAGATCACAATCACATTTTTACTAACATAATTGTCTATATTATTTAACTTCAATCCTTAAATGAGGTAAATGTAATAATACCTTTTGTGAATTATTATTCGAATCAATAAAAAATTAGAAAACGGATGATTTAAATCGGTCGAAACCATCCGTTCGCACAACAGCTGTCAAGTTTAACAAATCCCTAAGCCGAATCTTGCAAAAGCCCTCTCCGACTCCAGACCATTTAGTACATGCAACAAAGGAAAAATAATTATATAGCTTTAGTAAAATTATATAACTCTAGTAAAAATTATATAGCTCTAGTATTTATTGGAGTGTCCTATGTACAACATACTAAATGTTCCCACCGATAGGGGGCGGACAAGGAGAGTGGGTTGTAGTTTGAAGGTTCCTGTTTTCGGTATTTCGCTTATATCTCCGAAACTGTTCGTTCCAGCGATTTTACCACTCTATACAAAATTAAAGCTTAAAAAATACACCATAACGTGGAGTCCATTCATTATTTCGCTATTTTACATAGTTCAAAAGATATACGTGTTCAAATTTCGCCCAAAAAAATGTATCTCACGTTTTTTGCTTTATTTGGTAAGCTAACTTTTCATCCCTTCGTCCTAAATAAACGTCAGATGAAACAAATTTGTAGAGCATTAAATTTCCTTTAAGAATATGTACTAGTTTATAATTTTATCTTTAGCCGTTCAAAAGTAATAGCAATTTAATCTTTACTTGTAAATTCCGAAATTTTGCAGAAAAACATAACTTTCGCTATTCCACTGCTCCAACTTTAGTTATAGATAAGCCAATATATACCTCCTATTTATATGCATAAATAATATGCACTAAATAAATATAAAAGTGGCATATAAAGAAGTTATATGTATTTTATGTATATTCCTGGCCTGGAAGTCCAAAAATAGCCGATAGTTCTGTTTTTGGATACAGTTGTTCATTGGAGTGTTCTGTACAACTTACTAATAGTCCCAGGATATTTTTTCAGCTTTAATTTTGTATAGAACGTTTTAATAGCTAGGACCCGAGATATAAGCGAAAACTGAAATATTGACAGGTACGAATAAACATTTAAAGTTAAAAAAAAATCGAGATCAATAATATCAAATTAATTTTAAAAATTAATTCTAAATAGTAAACAAGTATTCAGCTCTTTTTTTAGCAACATTGCATTTTGAATAGCTACATTTTCTAGTCACTGTTATTTGTTTTCATTTATAATCATTTATTGTTAATAATTATAATAAAGTTGGGTGTTAAGCAGCAAACACACATGGGAACATCGGTTCGTGGTTCTCTACACATTATTCGAACAAAGAAAAACTTACGAACCGATGTTTTTCAGCTCTACATGCATGGGAACTTGGTTCTCCGAACCGTTGTTGGCGAACTGATGTTCCTATGTGTGTGGGCCGCTTTAGACGGTGGTCGATGAAGGGAGATATGGAAGCGGCAATTAGAGGTGTCGGAATCGAAACTTGTAGACTTTTTTTATTTTATTTTATAATTAGATGATGGGGCACACCTTTTTTTTTTTCTCTCTTTGTAATTCAGTTTACGCATTAAATCGATATTTCTTAAATAACTCAGACAAAATTGGCAGACATTATACATAGATCGAGAACTAATTCCCTAGCTAAAACAATTTTAAGTCACCGACATGGGACTGATGACCCAATGTATTCTTATTACTAATTTTGATATAGTTTTTTAAGACATTAAGAAAGAAATTAATGGTCCTAGTCGGCCTAACGACCCTGACTGATAAACATTATAATCCAAGAATCTTGACCGATTCATCATTTTTTTTTTCTTTTTATTGAGTTTCCTTTCATAGTAACTTTAAGAAAGGGTCGTTTATTTGTAGTTTGATAGGTCATATAGGTATAATATGAGGACATTACTAATGACTGGTCATTGAGACTAGTACTTCAAGGAACGTTGATGCGAAGGGTAGTGCTATAGTAAATTTGCCAGAATGGTATAGGTTATGGATTTATTAGTAGCCGATCACTGTATCTCAGATAATTCAAATATTTCGGGGTTTCCAATGCTGAATCTTATTATTATAAGTGGTTAATTTTGTTTTTCTGTTCATAAGTTGGATATTGAAGCAACAAATAATAAAATGGGAATCATATTTAAATTTCCTGATACTACATGGATTATTCTTCAACCATCTGTTATTTGTCAGATTTGAACGTAGAATGCTGCTGTAAGACCAGACGATAGCTACCTCATTAATATTGATCAATGATTTATAGTCTTATTGTATTCACAATAGCCTTGTCTCCTAACTGTCAGCTTAGCTCTGATAAATGATGCACTAAACTAAACATACTGGATACATTTATATATCTGTATTGAGTATTGTATGGTTTGGGCCTTGTGCTTTTTCCATATCTACTACAAATGGTTATACATAGGCTCAGGAATAGGTAGGTTAAAAAATACGGGAGTTCTACACATCAAGAAAATTACAGGAACTGCACTATAGATAGAGATAGAAAGAGAGAGAGTGAGAGAAAGAGATCGCTAATCACCAAGTATTTGTTTTGTTACAGCAAACAACTAGTCGACATCTATAGAAAATAAGGAAATAAATAACAATACCCTCGAATTTGGTTAAAAATGAAAAGGAAAAAGAAATAAAAAATAATAATACCAAGGAGTGTTTTATAAAATAATTTCAGTAGACCTCCAAGAAACATATGCTGAGTGGATAGGACATTCTTAGTCCTTAGTTATAGTTGTACCAAAATAGGTTTTGATGTCTCTTTTCTAATAAATGATTATCTTGTAGTAGCTTAAGGCAGGTTTACACGCTACGATAAATGCTACAAATTTATCGTAACGACCAAATTTTAGCGATTTATTGGTATTGGAATTGGATTGGATGGTTGATGCCGGTGGGCATCAATTTCTGCGAATCGTCCAACGACAAGTTGGAACGTATAAACAATTAGCAGCCATTCATCGCTACGGTTTGGCTCAGTTTGCATTGGCTGTTCACGGGAAAGGTTGTGATTATTATGTAGAGAGCTAGTTTAGAAATGACAGTTGAAAATTCCATGCCCTTAAAGCTTCTTCCGGTGGCAAGTAATCGTAAGGTAGCTGAGGGTGTTTCGTGCAGAGATGTCAAAAGCTCTTCTCTGAGATAGCTCTTCTCATAACTGTATCATTTTCCACAATAAACGGAGAAACTAGCCTTTACAACTCAAATAAGTCTCTTCGTCCATTCTTAAATAATGCCGCCAGTCAGTGGGTTCATTTCGCAATTCTTACAATAATTTTATATGAGAAAATGGCATTTTCTTCTGCAACCACTGGCGGCTCCACTTTCTTCTTGGTCTTCGCGACTTTTTCACTTTTCGTGCTAAAGAAACAATATATAACGACCACAACAATACTTCCTCCATGGCAAAAGCTAACAGTGTACCGCGGTCGACAATGAATATTGGACAAGAAATCGTTGCATGTAAACAGTACTCACTCTTTCGATTTATTTGGACAATAAATTGTCAATCACATTGTTACGATTTATCATAGCGTGATTTATAGGTCTACTCCTATCTTTACTGATGGTTAATTTCGTGTATAATTTTAGTGTTATTATTTTATCGTTCTTCGATATGGCACAAAAGGTATGTAAATATGGGATGTGTAAAATATTTAGCTAACTTCTATGCTGCTGTAGGCCCTACAGCAGTAAAGAAGCGTAGGGTCAATATCAAATTTTAATACATTGCTTTGCAGTTTGAGAGGTTTTATTAGGGAAATAATATGGCATCCAGAATCTTAAATGCGAATTCTAATTTATAAAGAATTCGAATTAATTAACACTTTGCTCACTGTTTTTTTCATTTTAATTCTTTTTATATTCCAAATTATTTCATCGAATATATAATTAAATCATCGAACATTTCAAACAAGATATAAATATATTTTTAAAACTGAAAGAGACAATATCTGGTAGTGCGCAGTAGGAAGCATTGAAGGAGAAAGAGGGTTGGATTAGGGCACGACGTCACATCCTGCTTGCCACTTCCGCTCTCATAGTCTCCTCGGCAAGCCAGGTAATTCAGGAGGCATTGACTATTTGTTTAATTCCTCCATATTGAACTATTTGAATTAAAAAAAAAGAAGCTAAAAATAGATCCCATACCTTTTGATGTTTCAGTTGTAATAATAATGCGTAATCATGATTTTGAATAACTGAGCCAAAGATGACTTCCAATTATTCTTTATTTTCTTCCTCTACAATGTATCGACTTAGCTAACCAAATGCTTGGTTTTTTTGTTAGTTTCGACCTAACTGGTGCCTGGGGTGAGCAGTCTCTCTCTCTCCTCCCCCCAGAAATATTTGTCTTTGACCATCCTCTAGTTCTAAAGTGCTTACTTTTTTTGGCAACCATTTTGAAACGTTATACCTCCTAATGTCGGCAAACAAAGTTTTTCAGCATCTTGGGTGTCTTTAGTTTTATGTGTGCTTAAAATAAATCATATCAAATCCCGGCTCCATCCCAGTGCCAAATCGTTTGCCACTGGTGTGGATCGGAGCATTTGTGAATGTTGGAGCATTGGTGACAATACTGGCCAATGTTTGTTTTGTTTTTGAGCGGTTTTCTTTCACACATCAAAGGGATTTGCCATTGGCATTGCGTGCCATCCACACCTGTGACGAACTGTTTGCCCAAAGGGTTTTTCATTTTTACCTAAATACTGGATTTTATAATTGTTGTTACTTTAAAGTTGGTATTGAAATAATCAATGATTCTTAAATTTACAACTTTTGGTTGATAATTGGATTTGTTGTTTTGATTCGTACTTTTTTCTGCCTAACTTTTATTTTTAAACCACATATTTTCTCAAACATTTGGCAAACGATTCGACAAATGGTTTGCCATGATATGGATGTCCCATTTAAACATTTGTACTTTCATATTTCACAATTCACAAACATTGGAAGAGTTGTTTGACAAACGATTTGCCATTGGTATAGAGCCGGCATAATTTGAAAATACTAATATCACTTTTTGAATTGTTTGGTCTTTTTTTTTGCAGATTTTGACGGCCGCGTATCTCAGTAGCTATTCCGAATATTCAAAAATAATATCATACATACAAAACGTTGAGGAAATTTAACCTTCTTTAAAAAAGGAAATGAAAATTTTTTAGTGGCATTTTGTTTATCCCAACCATCTATTTTGTCCTTCTTGTTATTAATGTATTTCTTAAGTTTATTGCTATTATATAAATCTAATTTAATACTAGGGTGATCATCTTCTTGGAAAATATTTTAAATATTCTCTGCCAGGCGTGGGACATAAGCTTTATGTGAAATTCTCTCAGATAAAATACACTGTTTAGTTAATTGCAAACCTGATTATTACAATTGCTTATATTTCCGTTATTTTCTTTAAAATATTGCGTTATAAATTTCTGTTTAGTTTTAGCTTTCTCTACTTTTCTAATTTTATTTATCATTTGTTTATTCTGAATGTTATTATTCATTTTATCTAGTTTTAATTGGATTGCAAACGTCAACACATTGTAATAGAAGAAAAATATCTGATGTGGACACCCCATGACTTCCTTGTACGCCTGCTAAACTATAAATCGGTGGCACAAAAAGTGACTCTGAATTTGATTACTAGTTTCTGAACATAGCAGTACCTCAAAAACGACACTCGGCGTCGCTACGTCCATCTATTGAAACACACACACACACACACACAGAGGCCCTTCTTATTAGTAGTCGCAAAAGGAAGGAAGAAATAACCTTGAGAGTGGGTAGACAAGAAATTTGGTCTGTCTTCCCTGAGGTATCTTGGTGTTATAATAGATGAGAGGCTGCGGTTTAAGGAGCATATCCAACAAGCATGCGATAAAGCGGCTAGAGTGAGCACAGGATTGGCCCGACTGATGCCCAACATAGGCCGACCCAGAAGTAGTCGGAGACTATAGGTCGCAAGTGTGGTCCCATCTACTCTGCTCTACGCAGCCGCGATATGGAGTGAGGCCTTGGACATACTGGCCTACAGGAGACCAATGGTATCTGTCTATCGCCGGAGTGTTATTAGAGTGATCAGCGCGTTCCGCACAGTTTCCTACGAAGCTGCGTGTTTGGTGGCCAGGATGCCGCCAATAGAGCTGGTCGCAGAAGAGAGGCAACGCTCATATAAGAGAGCTGATCGCATCTCCAGTACCGAGGAAAGGAAGTAGACGGCCGAGAGATGGCAACGTAGCTGGGATACGACATTGAAAGGGAGGTGACCCATAGGCTGATATCTCAAATCCAACCTTGGCTGGATAGAAAACATGGGGAAGTAGATTACTACTTAACACAGATGCTCACTGGACATGGCTGCTTCAGAGCCTACCAAGTGCGGTTCAAGCTGGACAATACCGTTGTATGTCCAAGGTGCCCAACAATAGATGAGATTGTAGAACATGTATTCTTTAGCTGTCCCCGCTTTCAAGAAGAGAGGGAAGAATTTCTAGGAATCTGTGGCTCAGAAGCCTCAGTAGACAGCATCGTCAGCCTGATGCTGCTTTCACAGGAGTGTTGGATGGCAGGCCAGCGCCTAGCGGCAGAGGTCATCAAGAAGCTGAGGAAGAAGGAGAAGGAGAGGCGCGCCTAAATAGTGGCAGCCTAAAACAATGAGGCGGCACAAAGCCTCCATGAAGTAATGCCTAACGGTGTTCCCGTGGAGGGTGGGAAAGAGGTGTAGGGAGGTGGTTTTAGTGGGTAGAAATCCCACACGCGGATAGGTACGGGTCTATCCGTGTCTTTTGAAGATTTCCACCCACCCTCGTATAAAAAAAAGAAAAAAGAAAAAAATAAATAAATAAACAAAAACCATACACACACAAACAAATACTCACACGCACACACATACACACACACAAGCTCTTATTTCTTGAGGTCTTATTCCGTTATAATATATGTCATTTTCTTTGGTAACACAGTTGGTAACAAGTTCCCAAGAGATTTCTTCGTGTTCCTTGACAACGTTAGAACTGTCTAAGTCACTAGATAAAGAATTGGAAATCGACGGAAGAAACCGTTTAATTTATATCTTATTCTCTTACTGCAAACTTGTTCAGTTCACAAACGGGGAGGAAAACAAGTATTTACCACTCTATTTTAACACTTAAAACAAGTAATAAAATTGTTTAATTAGAGTGGAAAAAAATCGCTTTTATAACCTTTATCACCGAACCTCGGATATCTGTAATAAATGTCGATATACCTTTGATGTTTCTTATCTTCAAGTAAAGTACCCCTTTCGGATCTTCAATTTCAACTAAAATCTATTATATTACTTATATTGTTATAAAATTCTAATTTACCAAATTTGAGCTGTTTTACATTATATTTTAATTTTTGATGAAAGTCTAATATGACCTTCAAGTAAAGTACCACTTCCGGTTTACACATTTTACATTAATTTATTATGATATTTACGGTTTGCAAATTTTACATTAATTTATTATGATATTTACATTAGTATTCAAGTCATCAATACCAAATTTGAGAAGTTTTGCATTATATTTTAACATAATTTTTGATGAAAATCAGTAAAGACCTTCAAGTAAAGTACCACTTCCGGTGATCATGGCGTGGCCAAAAAGGGAGTTTCAGAACTAGATTTTACAACAATTCTAACTACAAAAGTTTAACCTTCTACAGCTGACCGTTTTTGAGTTATGCGATACGTACTAACGAACGTACGAAGACATCATGACGAAACTAGTCAAAATGGATTCATGGATGGCCAAAATGGATATTCCCGTTGAAATCTGAAAACCTAAAATTTTCGCGATTACAATGCTCCATTTATTCCGTACAAGGAAGTAAAAAAAATATTTGGAAGTTGTCACAACTATTCCAGAATGAAACATACTTCCTACATTTGAAAAAATATTATTGTTTGCTGATTATCTTATCACAAAAATATTTGCATTTTATCTATTTAAAATATTTTTATTTTTTCATATCATCCAGTAATATATTTTATATGCATACTGTATCTTTTCCATTCGCAGCTTGTTAATGAGTTATGCCTCGTGAAACCTACCTTTCATTGACATGTGTTCAATTCTTGAACAAGAATTTCAAGGCGCTGAGGTGGACCAATTTTAGAGTAGCACGGTCAAAAACATTTGTGATGTTATTTACTTTAAAGTTTATATATATATATATATATATATATATATATATATATATATATATATATATATATATATATATTCATATATATAATGTATAAACAACTCTAACAAGTTTTATAACTTATATGACTAGAATTTCGACCATCTGGGTCATTTTATTCATACACTTGTAAAATGTCCCGCTTCAAGGCAGATAATATAAGGTCACATCATATATACTACAATTTTAAAACCTCAGCATTACAAATAACATTATTAAATATTACAAAATATTTTGCTTTATTCAAGGAATAAAATTCATTATTTTATAAAATTTTGGTCATGTTGTAATAATTACTCAAAACCGTTTGTTCTGAGATGTCGTTCCCGATGAGACCCGAAGGCTTAATATTCGCTAAGATGAAACGTTCCCATTGGTACGGCTCGGGTAATGCATTGAGATGGAGATCTATTTTTGATCAAGTACTAGTGGGTTTTCAAAATGTGTAATACATCCAAGACTGTGGTAACTTTAAGACTGACGAGGTAACTAAGTATAAGTAGATCGGGATTTCAAATTTGAACTCATAAAGCGAGCTGATTTTAACGGCCTTTCGTTTAATTTCTAATTTTAGCTGTCTGTATCAACAAAAGGCGGTAACAATGAGCCCGCTTAAAAAGTTAAAATTTGAAACCTCGATTGACTTAAAGTTACCCCGTTAGTCTTAAAATTACTTCAGTTTACGGTATTACTAATAACAGTATATTATTTCATAGTATATTTTTGATGCAGTGGCTAGTATTATTTTGGATAGTTTTACAATATTTTGGATAGTATTTTCTTTAAGATCACTTCCATTTCTACATATAATTTCAATTGGCCACTGTTTAAAATATTACTGATGAAATGTCCTTTAGTTCTAAAACCAGCATTTTTTCAATCCCAATTGATGAATATTTTTCTTGCCAACGCTATATGGATAAAAGATTCTCTCGAATATTTATCACTTAAAGTTCCGAAGACGGTAACCGATTGTGAGTGTATTTATTCATTCACTTTGAGCCATTCAAGTTGAGCAGCATTTATTTTTAGAACCAGCTGAGACCTTTCTTCAGAAAAAAAGGGTTCTTAAATGTTTCTTTCCAAAACAAAGGAAGAAAACAGATCATTAGTAACTGAACGATGGCATCATCAAATGATCCCTTTTCTTAGCAGTAGATCTACTTTTTTATTTTTTTTTAATGTTTAAAGCCTGTTGTAATGTATTTATTGTGTTTTTTCCATCTCATCTTCAGAATCTTAGAAGAAAACTATAGTGCCTCTAAGTATGAATGTGAAAATTTCTTTCATGAAGTTCCTATATTCAGAACCCTTAAGAACTTTTTTCTCTTCAATAAACTTAGTTTTCTTCGCTAAGGATTGACCGTTCATAAAAAATTTTATTTTAAAAATTCAATATAACTGGACTGTAAAAAAAAATCTTATTCGACCAATCTAACTCCATAATCTTTTAATTATACTTTCATTATAAAAATTAACGCATGGTATTAATCTTTAGGTGATAGCTACAGCCTATATATTGGCTTATATACTGACTTAAATTCAATACTGACTACTCAGCAGGAGCGTTTCATCTGCGCACTATGTAGCAATAAAGTAATTAATACACCGGGACTTTACTGATTAAATATCACAGGGCTCATAATAACTCTTTGAGGTACACCTAATATACTTTCATGGACCTGCAACATTATTTATGTATAAATTTAAATAAATTTTAAAAATTTGATACAAAGAAAGATGGCCTTATTGAAGAAGGCATTCAGTGATTTTTGCTGTTAGTCAGTTTTGCCTGAACAGGGACGATTTAAATAAAGCAGTACGGAAAATTTATTTTACACATTAATCCAAGATTCCAGACACTATCAAAAGCCTTTTGGATATCCAGGAAACTTCGATTTGTTCGATATTACCGACAACATATTCTGAGATCTGTTGAAATGACAAAATATAAGAAAGAAAAAATAATTTAAAAACATATAAAAGTTATATAAGCCAAAAATACATTATTTGCTGTTTTACTATACATTGTTTTGGATTATTATATTATTATTACATTTTTTTATGTATTCTATTAAATCTTTTAAGTGTTATTGTTTCATTCATATCACGTCATTTCAGTTTTTATTTTTCATAATACAGGTAAACATTTTTATATATAACAATAATTTTCATGTCTCATGCTGCTATTATTTTTTATATCTTCTTATGCATTCTGTTAAATAGTTTCATGTTCTCCTATGTATTTCCTACTAAATCTACATTTATTCTTCATTTCGGTTATACTTTTACGTTTGTATCTTGTTTTGCTTAGCTCTTATGAAAGCCGACACGTCGGCACAAATTGAAAATACGTTTACCTTTTCTGTATGCAACTCATCCTTGACCGCACTTCTCCCCTCCCCCAACCAATTTTTTGATTTCGTCTAAATTTTCGAAAATGAATTTCAATGATGTTGGAATTCTTAATGTGTTTTATATAAGAAAAAAGAAAATAATAAACAAGAAAGAAATTAGACACATAAAAAATTGTTACGATGAGACAGTTTAAAAATAAAATCTATCACTATTAGATACCCTTACTATTTTGGAAGGGTATTCCAAAATCTACAACTAAATAATTTTATTAATTAACGTGTTTTTCTACCATGAAAACCACTTCAAGAAAATTCAAAGGAATTAAATATATATGACCCTGCCAAAATTTGTCTGCATTACAGTATAAGAGAATATATCTAGGATGATTTTGTATCCCCAAAGTTTTGTTCTACATATATCAATAAATATTTGAATATCTGCAAGAGTTTCTTATCCAAAACCACTCAGTAATTCAGATTTTTTGTAAGAAATCTATTTTTTTTTTTTTTTTTACAGGAAAAACGTTCCTAAATTCTCTAGATTTTCAAGCATGTTCAGAGATCCAGTTAAATCGATTTTTTTTTTATTTTTTAAAATCATTTTATTTTTGTCATGAGAATAAATATCACAAGCTAAAAAAAATTTCAAGTCAAATTAATTTTATAAACTACCAGATTGGCATTACATAATGTAGTAGAGTAAAAATAATGGATTTGATACCACCAATTTAGAACTATGCGTTGCTAAAAAATTGAAAGAATGCAAAACTACTGCATTTCGTCATTGGCGCCGTGAAACCTCCTATGCGACCATAAACCAGTTATGTGATTTTGGTTTTATTAAAGACAACCAGGACTGCTTTAAAAATTCAGTTAATTCCTTTCCCCTACATATTACCTTTTAATCCGTTCCTACCTAACTGACAGAACCTTCAAAGTAAATCACAACTGTGCTTACTCTTCCCTCTTTTCTCAGTCCGCTGATGTACCTCAAGGTAGTATCCTAGATCCTATTATCTACATGGTTTATACAGCTGATATCCCAGTCCCTCCTAGCCTTGTCCTCACTACATGCACTGATGAAATATGTGTGTTATCTGTGAATAATTGCCCATCTGTTGCATCCCAAACCCTGCAGTCACACGTAACTTAAATTGAAGAATGTGTCAAACCTGGATAATTAAAATAAATCCCAACAGATCAATTTTATCCTTCGTCGCAAACCGACTACTTCCTGTCCAACTGTATCCTTTAATAATGTTCCACTTATCTCTGTTGAACAGATCCGCTACCTAGGACTCCATCTTGATATACGCCTTATTTGGAATCCTCAACAAGATTGAAACGAAAAGAAACTCCTCATAGATATCGTTTACTACAACACTTACTTGGCAAACGCTCTTAACTTCCTATTTCAAATAATAAGCTCATAAAAATTACTATTATCGGGCCTATTTGGACATATGGGATTGACTTTTGGAGCTCCACGAATCCATCAAACTCTTCCCGTACCCAACCCTTATAATCCGAAATCCTTTGAAGAATCCTTTATTCTCCTTTTTATGTTACAAATAAAATTATCCGTAATCACCTTAATATTCCCTTTGTTGTAGACTTGGTCCGAAATAGATAAACCTCTTTTAATTACAAACTTCTTTCCCACACTAACCCACTTTCATTCCAAACTATTCCCGATAATCCTCCAAGAAGTGTGCTTCAAGATGTGTTTGAAACATAGGTTTCACAGCGGCAATGACGATTTGTTGTACACATTTAAAATAACAAAAGGGATCTAGCATAGTTTTGAATTTGCATTTACTAACACTAAACTAGCCTGGTTTATCAGGATTTCTGTCGATGAAGTTTTGTTAAATATATTTTTTAATAACTTAAACCAATTCTAGTTGTATTTAAATATAATTTTATTTTGTTATTGATTTTTTTTTTGATAGAGGAAAATTGAGTGAAGGCATACAGAACATCCAAATGTAATTTCTTTTTTATAATTTTTTATTTTAAGACTAGTAATCATTATATCAATATCAGATTATTTAATTATGTAAATATCGTGGTGAATAAATATAATTACTTCGTGTCTTAAATAATTAATTAATAAAATAATATAAATCTGTAGATTTAGGTATTGTTAGGGGAAAGATAAATTACAGAAGAACATGACACCATGCAATTTAAATATATAAAATAACTATTTACGCATGGCTTTGAATGGCAGGGATTCTAAAGCTGCGTTGATATAATCCAAATTATAAGAGAGAGAGGAAGAGTGAGTTGGTGGTAGAATGGAGCACGCAAGCTGCGCAGTCATTCTCATTTCCTCTTTTATTGCGCGGTTTTATTGCGCTCCGTGCGCCAAGACGATAATTGTTTCGGCCTGGGCTATAAACCAAAGCTTCGGGTGGGGCCGCCCCGCGCATCGACAGTTCACTTCGTTTACTGTCTCCTCCGGTAGCCACTATCTTGAATTTATAAAATACATGCTCATACTCTCACATAAATATTAAATTGAAAGCCATTTCTTGTTTCATATCAGCCGAAATATTTTTGAAAACACGATTATTCTTCCTAAACCTCGTTCTTTTCCAGATGATAGAACTAGAACTTTCGTAATCCTTCTTTTATGTCTAATGAAATTTGATGACGCAAAATATAAAAGATTCTGCTAAAGGTTTGAAATATTTGTACGTCTTATGCAATTCAATATTGAACTCTACAGTACCCTGATACTACTTTCCACACATCAGTGAATCCACTGTCGATCAACCACTGTTGATTTTAATCAGGATAACTACCAGGATAAATCTAGTTATTATGAAAATACGCCAGTATGTGTGTTATCGTTCGGGTATTGCTCTAATGTTAGAGTGACTTGAATAGAGTCTGTGGGTCTTTTCGTCGAAAAGACATGCCAGTTATATTTTATAACTGATACATTCTATCTAAGTAGTTATAACAATATAGGTTTTATATAAGTAGTTAATTATATTCTAATTAGGGATTGATCCATCATGCGGATGTCAACTAATTATATTCTAATTAAATCATATGTTAACTGAGATATTGTTTTAATTGTGACATTGAACCGGAACATTCTGAATATATTCCAGTTAAGTGAACACATAAGAAATGATTATGTTGCTCTTAAGTTTCTACAGAGCCAAAATATGATTACTTGTACTAAGGTATGTGCAAAGTTTCTACAGAGGACTTTAATGAAATGACGTAACGGGAAGGAATGCGGGAATAGGAGGGACATGTTGGAGTCCTATCTGTGCGAATTTATATGGAGAATAAGGTATGAGCAGGAGTGCTTGTTTCAAAAGATATTGGAAAAATCGCTGAACTTTGTCCTTAGATGTATTTATTGTTTAATTTTTGAGGTTATCTGCTAAAATACATATGTTTTGTTTTAAAGTAAAGTGAAATTTTTTAACCTTTATCAGTTATAAAATATAACTGGTATGCCTTTTCGACAAAAGACCCGAGTCTGTTTTTCGCGTGATTGGCGTCGTTGTTTACAAAGATCGGAGTTAGTATGTTAATGTCTGTCGGTCAAATCGTATGTGTATATCAAGAACAGAAGAGAGGCTAGAATATTGAGGAACTCGAAACCCGTTTTTTTTTTTTTTTTTTTCGGACTGATAACAATCGGTGCAGAACTAAACATCAAATAATTAGGCGAATTGGTTTTAGTCGAAAGAGAAGACCACTATCAAACACATCAATGGCATCCAAAATTCAGGGGTTACTATGTATTTTGTATATTAACTAATGTGCATACCAACTTAAACCAATCAACAACAGACCAAGAAATATAGAATCTTTTTCCATTATAAACCGCAGGGACATATTGACAGGTTAATAAATGATATAGCAGTATACATAGGAGGAGGTGACTGTAAATGTTCTGGATGCGAGATCTCCTCCCGTTATTAGACAAATCATTATAGAAGGGCTTGAAAATGAATCCCTTTTACCTGATTATTTTGTGTAGCACGGAATGATTTTCGAATTTTATGTCCCAACACCGAATTAAAAAAACACGTCTCTTTTGAATTTGCGCAACTCATACATGTTGCAAAAAAATATCACACGAAATAATAATAATAATACAATTAAAAAGTCTTTGCTCTTTCTAAAAGCGAGGTATCATTTCATAGCGTGTTAAATAAAATATGCAGCATTTAGACCAGAAAATATAGAAGAATGTTAATATGTGCAATGATTCAGATAAATTGTTACAAACAGTAACACCAATTCCCAGCATTTTATCTCCCGCTCAAATTTTTCAAAGTATTTATGTATAAGAAACTTGATGAAGGATCTTCTGCCCAGACAATGGTCGAGCAGCGGCGTTCCGGCACGGAGCACTAATTTGGAGAAGCATTGACTTGTAAATTGGGACTACAGAAGAAGAGCTGATCAGTTATTGACTCTGAGCTAGTTGATTTGAATGATAAATCGAGCCGAAGAGTCAGTGACCGTCCTGCCTCTCTATGTGCTACTTAATACCAGCCTTATCTGGACTAGCTCGGGTCGTTGCACCCGCCACTTAGCGCTGCGAAAACTGGATGGGGTTCCACTTTGGGATTCGCATTTTGTAGGTTGTAAGTGGAATCGGAATGCACCTAAAAAGAGATTATTATTATTATTCAAATATATTGTAGCCGATATCAAGTTTGAGCATACGAAAAAAAAAAAACTTCTGTATATCTTTTGACATTTTTATCAGGAGCTTTCTATGTTTTCTATAAACTTTATCACTAAATTAAAAAGAAACAGCTAAATCATCGCTGAGTTGATTTCCATATGATTGTATAGAAGGGTCAATCTAATTAGGGATTGATAAATTATTTGCCACTTTCATAATTTTGTTTTTATTGAAAAACAAGTTTCGAATGTTATACATTCATCTTCAGTTCTAAAAGCACGCACAAATTCAAAAATAATCAATTCAAAAGGCAGTTTGGTATTATTATACATATTAAGTTAAATGTAATATAAATTAGTATTATAAAACATTTATGAATTATGAATTTAATTAAGACAAGAAATCAAATACATGTTGGTACTTACCAATGCTGAAGTAGTTTATAGCAAACAGAAAAGTTTGTATTGGTTATTCTCGCACTAAACAAGCAATGAAAGAAAGGTGGAGTGTTTAAAAGTAGGCGGTTTAAGGGTCGGGGTTTTTCCAATGATTCCGGGGAGTAATTAGATTTTTTCTTAAATGGCCAAATAAATATCTCCAATAGTCCAATCTTAAATTTATTCCCATCTTTAGAAAAAATAATAATACCATAGCAGAAAAAATAATTACTCACTTGAATTACTAGAAAAACCCCGACCCTTAAACCGTTTACCTATAAACACATAGTTTAATAGAGATTTTCATCGATAAGCACGTTTCAAGGTTCGTACTTACCGTTTTTTAACATTTTTATAATGATATGTGTCAATAGCTGGGTGCCAATAGATGTCCCGACGCCGAGTGTCATTTTTGAGATACTGCTATCTTCGGAAACAAGTAACCAAATTCAGATTGCTTTTTGAGCCACTGATTTATAGTGTAATAGGCGTATAAGGAAGTCATGGGGTATCCACATCAGATATTTAAAAAATCTTTTTTAGCATGACTCTTTGGTAATTTTAGAAAACTTTAATAGGTAGATACATTTTTCATAGTCTTTTCTTTTTTAAACCAGACTCTTTTTTGAATAATAATTGAGGAAGTCTAAGTTTTATCAGATGGCCCAAGATCATTATCAGGCATCAATATGTTTGAATTATCTAGGTTATGAAATATCTTCAAATATCATGTTCCATCATTAATTTTATTTTCTACGATTATTTCAAAATATAAGGAACGGAGACGGTTATTAAAAAAATAATAAGGGGGTCGTTGAGATGAGTTTTATGACAAAAGGACTCAAATTATTCTAACGAGCCTCCATTATCTGATAAGAAGGATACTCTGTAGAGAGAATATTTTCATTTAAAGATATTTACCAATTATCGAAATTTCTCACAGGGCAATTCAAATGCAAAAGGATAAGAGCTTGTTTAAGCAATGGAAGAAAGGTGGGGTGTTTATTGCTAAACGGTTAGGGGTCGAGGTTTTTCCAGTAATTCCGGTGAGTAATTGTTTTTCCTTTTATGGATGGGAATAAATTTAAGATGGACTATTGGAAATATTTATTTGATCCTTTAAGTAAAAATCTGGATTGGATTTGAAGGATTTTATTATTCCAAGTGTTTCATATACATTTAATTTGATACTGTTTCAACGTGATATATTAATTTAACTCCTGAGTCCTTGATGAATTTATGATATTAAATCCACAAAGCTTGAATAACCCATTTTCATCCCTCTGAATTCTTTCAGGATGTCAATTATTTTCTCCTAATGTATTCTGTACGGTTTCTACGTATTTAGGCGTGTATAATAAAAAGTATTTATTTTTTACATTTTTTTTTCAATAGAGCTACCTATATCAATTCATTGTGCAATCCGTAAAACGATAGTTACTTAATAAACTAATAGAATGCCTTTTTTCCTTGAACTTCCTTCCAAGGAAACCAAGAGAAAGCAGCTATTAGCTATGCTAATTCAATGGATATTATGAAAAGGGCAAATATTTCTAATATATGTAGACTTACATTTTCTTATTTTGAAATTTTAAAAAATCGTTCAGGTTAAATAAATTGTTAATTATGAAATATTTACATATTAAATTGTAAATTATGTATATTTTATGGTTTATTATGTTATTTTTTCTTGTAATTGATATATAAAAAAACAAGATATCGCTGTTTAGACGTAGAGGTTATGTTCGAGGAGGGGAAAAGCCTTCCCCCACTACTTCACCTTACCGCTGCATAACTTCAGACTGAACAATTTTAAACTGAATTTTTTTTGTTTGTTCAATAACATAGCCACGTTCGATTGGCTTTTTATTACTTTTTCCCTTAAATACGGAAATTGGAGTGAGAGCTGAAGAGCTTGTTGATTGATGTTGAGGGTCCGGAGGATAGCAAGGGTCCAGTTAATGTCGAACAACGAGATGATTCTAAAACAAATTGTTTTAAAAAAATAAATAAAAAAATAGATGGAATCTTAAAAAAATTGGTCTAAATCGCAACACTAACAATAAACAAAAAACTGCCACAAGACTAAAGTATTAGGTAAATTTTTAGTCGTCAATCACAGTAACTAGAATGGCAGAAATCAAATATGACAATTGATCTTAAAATATTTCTCCTAAAGCTGGACCCACACTATGTAACAAACCTCATTATATAGCTGTTTTTTAAAAGTCATGAAACTTTGTTATCAGCTTGCATGAAAATTATTTTAGAATAAACTTTTATAGCGTGGTTTTATAAGTTATATAACAGGTTATCTTCTAGCCGGCTAGTATCAGTACGTTCGAAGAAAATTATTGAAAAGGAAGGAAGTTGTCTTATTCGCTTTTCTCAACAGTCGTTCATAAGCCAGTCTAGTGTTCAATAATTAATAGCTAGCAATTATTGTTTATTGATCTTTCTGTGTCCGAAGTTTTTGAAGCTTCCATCAGTGCGCAATTTTTCTTTTAATGATTCATTATCATCTCTCTGTAGATCCCTCAAAAGTGAAGTCCCACTGTACAGCAGAGACTCTAATGAGGGTCTCACCAAGTATCTTTCTTTACCGATTTACTAGTTTACGATGAGTTACCGAAATAATTTGTATTAACAAGCAGCTCCCGCAAGATCTTCCACACTTATATACATTTAAGTATATACGAATCGCTTCATGCTAAAATAAGTTTTGTCACTATGAAAATAGGCAAAACCCCTTTTGGCATGAAGAAATTCATATACTGATTTTTTTTTGTAACTTTGTTATCAAATAAAATTGCTCTTAGTTATATAAGTTATAACTAGGGTTAAGATTTTTATTTGGGAAAATAAACAAAGTACGTACAAAAACATGTGGTTATTAATTCAGAAAGATTTAAAAATATATGTTAAAAATTATTTATGAAAAAATATTATGAATACACCAACAAATTATTATTTACATGTATTTTATGAAATTTAAAATGTATTTTAAAAATACATAAAGAAAAGAATTGGTAAAATTAAGGAACATAGAAAATTAAATTTAAAGAAAAAAAACTTTAAATTGCTCAATTATTCACCAAATACTGGTAAAATTGGCTCAAATTAGGTGCATTTTTAGATTTTCGAAGAGAAATTTCTGTCTTTTGTCTGCTGAACTGCTTTGCACCGGCTAAATGATCTTTCAATATTGACTGAGCTGATGAGAGCAAACTTAAATCAGGAAATTTCCTTAGCATCTAATTCGGTGGATTCTCCTACTCCCTGTTAGTTTTTGCCTGGAGAACATCAGCTATACGCTGCATCATATCTAGGCTATCTATCTAAGTCTTCTCTTCGCTTC